>ML363282.1:0-29558 GCA_005239505.1 Nicotiana paniculata | reverse complement strand
TATATGTATTCACGACATACGATTACACGAGCATACCATGCATATTTGATTACTATGAGGTCATGTCGGCCATGGAGGCTATCAGAGTTTCAACTATGTATGATTCTACTTTCTACCTTACATACCAGTACATTTTTATTCGTACTGATGTCTCGTTGCCTGGGGACACTGCATTTTTGTTTCGTGCATGCAGGTCCAGGTAGGGACTCTGATCGACCCCTCCGCTACATTTTGTGGTTCAGCTGTGAGTTGGTAAGCTCCACCTCTTCCTGGAGCTTCCATAGGATGGTTACTTATGTTGTATAGTTTGGGTATAGTCGGGACCTTGTCTCGACAACGCTTATGACACTCTTAGAGGCTATTGTGGACACAGTATTCTGGGTTTCTTTTTGCAGCTTTCAGTCTCCAGCCCATAGGCTTGGCATGTATATATATGTGTGTAGGCATGTATGTCTTCAGTCGCGGCCTCGTCGGCCAGCTAGTACTTTATTATTTTGGCTTGTCTACCTTTGTATATATGGCTTATTGTTATTCAGGTCATGACCTTAACGATCCAAGCTTAGTATTTCAGATGTTGTGTTGCCCGATCTGTTGGGCCCCCAGTTTAGTCAGCAAGTATGTTTAGTGGCTAACTCGATCGAATACAGTATCGGGTGCCAGTCGTGCCTCCCCTAGTTTGGGGCATGACAAAATGGATGATGATGTGAGTTTCTTTAACAGTCTCTGAATCTCCGAAGTTGACTACCTCAGTTTCGTCCAGGTTGGACTTAGGTCTGTTCTCGAAATTCTCTGACAATTTCATCGGGTATGACATCCTCTTCTTCTGAATCGCTATCATTTTGTTGCGTTGTCTCACTGCATGTCACAGTCATCGGTTCATCCAGACAGGAAATAGTAACGTTGTATAGATAAAAGTAATGAGAGGAAAATGATAATAAATAAATACTAATTAGTTGAAACGTAAAAGCAATTTCGATAATCTAAACAAACATTTTGGAACATCAGGATTTTATTGGAAAACAGAAAATGCGAAAAGGAAATCATTAGCAAAAATGAAGTAAATAACGTTGTTCAGCTTGCTACCATGGGACTCGTCGGGCCCTGGATTGTCTGACAGTCCAATTCTTCAGGAATGATCCCTTGCTCATAGCTTAGATGGTAGGTCCTTCCTCCTCCTCCTCATCGACAATTACATAGCAGTCCATTTTCGGTACACTTGGAGGAGGAAGGAGGTGGAGGGCCTCTGTATTTGGTATGATAAACTGATAATGCAAGTATGCGTGAACCAGCCTTTGGGGAGGGTAATAATCAAAAAGAAAGAAATCAAAAACAAAAGGTAGCCAAGTCAGTGAGGATCATGAGAAAACATTGCAGTATTTAAACACACATTACAGGAATATAAAAGCGTGTCCTAATTTGGGAGCCTCGTTGTGCCCGAGATAGGCCTAGCGACAAGCTAATTTGGAGAACTTAGATGCCAATAATTGCCTCATTTCATTAATGTAAAAGTAGATAAATCTAAAACAGCACTGAATAAGATGAATCACTAATGGCGCTTGGCCTTATTACATTTGAAAAAGCAGGTAAATCTAATCTACTTGGTCCCAGAAGAACCTTCCCCAGGCTTGATCTTCTTGGCTCTGTCGATCAGGTTCCCCAGGTCATGCAGGCCCAACAGAAGGTATCTTTGTCACTTGGCGAAAGGTCTTCCCACCAATCTAGCAAAAATGGTGGTATTCTCTGGACTGTGCCGAACCTGGGGACTTCGTGCCTCATTTTCTACAAAATAGAGAAGGTTAGACCCTTTCCTCCTCCGGATTCAACTACTTATACATTAGTGATTAGCATATTGGCATTTATTTCTCCAAATTAATGCACAGATCGTGGTTGCATCCGTTGGGATTATAAGAACCCCAGTGGACTTTTGGATAAGGTTGTCTTAAAGGGTTTTTGTGCGGACGACGCATTAACCCAGCTAGGTTTGACCATGATGCATGCACAATATAACAAGAGTAAGGTTTCTATGGGGTTTTAGACTGGTATCCTCAAGCGGACAACTTTAGGGGGAAAGGCACGAAACCGTCGACTGCACCGCTGATCAACTAGATTTACCGCAAATAAGCCTTTCCGAATTAGGGGTGATATAAAATAGGAAGAGCGCAACTACTCATCAAGCGTTGCTATAGGATTTGTATAGGCACGAGTGGATAATGATGTTGAGCATGATTATGAAATAATAAATAAGCAATAAAAGCATGTTTTCATGTATTTGCACGTTGTGAAAGCGATAAATACAACAGTTATGATTGAAAAGCAGTTACAAAGGAAAACAAAAAGAAACATGTTAGTTTAAAAAAACTAAATACTTGGGAAAGTAAACAATTAATTGCACATAAAGGGAAAGGGAAAGGGTGCAGGTTTTAGCAGAATAAAGACAAATTCACAAAGTAGNCCCCCCTCTTTCCTCTCCTTTCAGATCGGTCAGGGTTTTTGACGTTATTGGGACAACTCATTTCCTTTTGGGAAAAGGGATGTGAATGACTTGAAGAATCGCCACCTAACGAATTAAGGTGTGTTAGGGAACCTATTAAGGGTTACAATAACACTAACTGAATAACCAGAGATTGGGTAAAGGCTTGAAATTACACCGAGGGGAAGGTGTTAGGCACCCCTCAAAGTCCACAATTGTGGTTCCCGGCCAAACGGACTTTGTGAATTTAAGCAAGAGCAAATAGGCAGTCAAAGTATACACATGGGTACAAGTAATGGTTTGAAAAGATTCGTAGTCTAAGTACACATATGTGATAAAGTTTTGAAAGATTTATTGTCTAAGCACACATATGTAGGGGATAGGGGAGACCTAAATTTTTTATCCTATAGGATCACATCAATGCAATGCCCGGTAGTCACTCCTCAGTGAGGGGATACATGTGGCATTATCGCACCGGTCATCATATCCATATCTACCCTTTACCCCACCCTTTAACGGTTATTAAGCGAGTTTATTTAGCGATCTCTATGTGTGATGTTACCCGTCCCTTCTTGGTGGTCCTGGAGGAATTTAGGACCTCTAGATATAGGTATTTCTATACAGACCCCTAAGGTTTTGAAAAGATAAAATTCTAAGAGACAGGCAAGAACAAATAGGACTAATCAAATTAATGCAGGAAAGCGGCTATGAGGCCCAGATTTACCTCCACAAGTAATGCACATAATCATCACGTTTCAAACAAAAACAAGAAGCAGTTTTATTAGACAGGATCCTAAGCAGGATTCTAAGTGGGCACTCATGCACAGAAATATGCAGCTTTATTTTTTATAAACTCATAAGCAGGGGCCTAATCAGTTTTTCTACTGATTTTTAAGCATGTTAATCTTTAGACAATTCAGAAATTGGTTTACCTAAAAGTATGTTGTTCTAGGTGTTACGAAAATGCAGGGATTGTTACCAGTTTTATTTAAAACAGGATAATCATATGTAAGACTGTGTTATACCTTTTCATGAATCAGTAGTTTAAACTAGGCGTGGTTAAGCAAATGCAACAGAGTCCTAGAGCATGGTGTCTATTATGCACATATAAAATGCAGAATGATTAAGACATAATTTCAGAATGCACAGAATTCCTAAAACATGATTTCTAAATGCACAAAGAGTTACAGGATGATTGAAAACATGATTTTGAATACACAGGAGTAGTAGTTTTATATTAACTTTATTGTCCTTGGAGCAGGATTTATAAGTGGTCGGCATAAGCATAAACATGTTGTGCGTTGAAGCAGTAAACATGAAAATCCTTAAGGACAGGATATCTAATGCATGTTTGGCATGGTTTGAATGAATATGTTGATCCTAAGCATGGATTCTAATGCAGATATAGGGAATGTAAAAGCCTAAGGCATGATTTCTACCCAATGATAGAATATAGAACTACCCTTCCCATTTCACTAGTTAATCCCAATATATGTTTACAAATAATTATTACAGACCAGCTAAATAAATTACATAAATATATAAAGGAAAAGAAGAAGTTAAACTATAGGGAGCCTGAAGTAGGCCCAAATGTACCAAATTGTCCATAGCCTCATATGCCAAAGTTTCATAGCCTTTCTCATGTCCAGTTGTGTCAGAGTTCCCCAAGGACCTCAAGGATCCCGGGCAGTGCTCACACCCGATTTCATAACCAGAATTGAGTAAGTGCAGTGTGGAAGTGCCAGCTCCAGTGCATCATAGTTCAGAGGGATCTCACAGGAATCCCAAAGCAATCACACACTGGAGAGGAAGAACTTAAGGACCTAAGAGTAGAGTGAGAGTCCTTGACATAGTTTTTTTGAAAATTCTTTGGTATAAAACAGTATCGAAAAGGCTCAGTTGAATGAATAAGTCTTATATAATAGGAGTTGTTTAATAGTAAAATAGTTTGAACAAGAACAGTGTAGTCAAACAAACAGCAGATCAACCATATAGCACTCAGATTCAACATTGCTCAACAATAGACTTTCACACAGGGAAGTTGGGTTTGGGGACACATAGGGCATGTACAATGAACACATAACAGGCGGAAACATAGAGGTGTTGTAGGGGTTTATGGGATTAGGGGATAGCTAATGGTACCAACACAGTATAAAATCCAGAACAAACAGCTGAGAACAGAGTTTAACATAGAACCAGACAAATCAGTTTTGCAAAAATAGGTGCATGCCAGAAATGGACGACAAATAGACAAGCATTCAAAGACAGAGTAGAGTCACACTGAGACAGACTACAGGGGAAGTAAACATGTTGATCCATAGAGGTAGGACATAACTAACATGCTGGGTGAAGCAATAATGTAAACATGTCAGTTACATGATGAACAGCAGAACAACAGACAAAAACAGATCAGGAATATGATAAACTGAAGCAGTAAGAAACACATTGGTTAGGGAGCTTGAATTTAAAATCTGAACATAGCAGTAAAGAGAGTAAACACAAAGTGAAGAACAGGAGAGTGCAATAATTAGCCTTGGCTTGCAGCCGGCTAATTTAGTAACAATACCAAGTAACAAAGAAAGCAGAAGAGCTTTTGAGTGTATGAGAGATGTGAACTAATGTCAGTTCGTGTCTCATGAGAGTAGAAGAGAGCAATCTATATAGTAGTTTGAAAGCTAGGTAAATAAGGTAAGAGTCAAAGATGTTCAGTAACTGAAGAACTCATAATCAATTAGAGTAAAAATTAGTGCAAGTACTCCTTCAATTAAGGGAGTTAACTTCAAACGGTAAAAGACAGGTAACAAATAAGGAAGGAGATCATATATGACTGAAATATAGCTAAGGAAATAATCCACACGGTACAGGTATAGAGTACGCGATTAAGGCTAGGTACATAAGGTTCTAATTAAGGAAATAACATAAGAATCAATTAACAGTATAGTCAACCACATAATTATGGCAAGAAAATAATTTAGACGTCGAAAATCAGTAAAGGGCATCAGTCACAGGAAATTAGTAAAGGGCATCAATCACAGGAAATCAGTAAAGGGCATAAATCACAGGAAATCAGTAAAGGGTATCAATTATAGGAAATTAGGGATTCAAACAAAATAGCACTGATTAAAGAAAACTACTACAAACTTCTGGAATAAACATAGTATAGGTAGGGAGAAGCAAAATAAAACCCTAATGAGCATAACGGGGTAGAAATCACGGAAATTCAGAACATATTCATGAAAAACAGACATGCATACAAATCGAACGAACAATTCAGCGTAGACAGACTCAGAACCCAGAACTAAGCCAAGTAATTAGAGGTTTTAGCACAGTTAATCAGGTTAAAGGGAAAACATAAATAAATCATTTAAACATAGTAAATATTATAGAATAATACTTCAAATCAGAGGAAAAGTCATTTTGAATAAGGGGTTAAGCAACCCTTGTTATGGATACGAAGAGACGTTTTGAAAAGATCAGAAAGATTCTCATAGAAAACAGTAAAATAACTCAGAATACTCTTAGATCTGTTACAGATCTAATGAGTTAAGATATAAAAATAGGGTTTCATAGAAGAATAACCCAGAGGTAGAGAGATTTCGGCTTAGAAACCATAGATCTAGCCGGAAAAATAAAGATCTTACTCAATCGAGTTATGGCGACCTGAGAATGGTAAGCACGGACTCAGGGGAGGGAAGTGCCACTGGTCCCTTGAGGACCTCGAGACAGCAAGAAATCGGGTATGGGAGGAGCCATAAGGGCTAGGGGTGGTAGAGAACCACCATTGTTACCAGCGAGCCAGCAACCGGCGAGGGGAAGCTAGGGTTAGGGCAAAGGGAGCTTGAGAGAGAATGGGAGGGTGTGACGGAGGAGAGAATGAGAGAATGGGGGAATGGGGTTAGGTCGTTTAGGTTAATTAAGGTAATGGCGAATCTGGGTAGTTGATCAAAATTGATCAACGGCCAAGATTTAATCAGATACTGGGTCGGGTAACTTAGGAATTGGGCTTGGGTATTGGGCTGGTTTAATTAGGGGTTTGGGCTGATTTTAATATGCTGAAATTGAAAATGAAATAGGCTATTTGTTAATTACCCAATTCAAATTAATTAAAATAATTTGTAAATAGCTAATAATTATAAAAAAATGAATCTCATGCACAGAAAATAGTTTAAAATGATTATTTAGTGTTTTAAAATACAAATAACTAATTTCTGGTAAAAGATAGTACAAAATTATATGCATGGGCTATAATTACAAAGTTATTGCAATTATAGCCAAAATGTGTCAATTTGGCTATTTTTGAATAATTTGGTCTTAATAGGACCATGAACACTAAATTAAATCAAGAAATGTTTTTGAAATCATTTGTGATGCAATTTTGTAATTATTTATTGAAAATACAATGCTGGATAAATTTATAAAAATGCAGAAAAATTATGGAAAAAATACTAATTGCTATTAATGCATGATTTTGAAGGTATATATGTAATTTTAAAAAATATTTTGGGAAAAATTGGGTATCAACACCATGCTCGAGGAGCCTTTTTGAGACCGTATAGAGCTTTAGTCAGCTTGTATACATGGTTTGGAAAAGTGGCATTTGCAAAAATAAGGAGGTTGCTTCACGTATACTTCTTCAGAGATATAACCATTTAGGAACGCACTTTTAACATCCATTTGAAATCATCTGAATCATTTGTGAGCAGCGAAGGCAAGTAGAATTCAGATGGATTCAAGTCTTTCCACAGGTGCAAAGGTTTCATCATAACTGATTCCTTCCTATTGAGAGTAATCTTGGGCCACCAGTCTTGCTTTATTCTGAACAACTTGACCAGATTCATTCAATTTGCTTTTGAAAACCCACTTATAGTTCCGACGACAAAAGAATTTTGAGGCTTTGGAACTAATTCCCAAACTTTATTTCTTTCAAACTGATCTAATTCTTCTTTCATAGCACTAATCCAATAAGAATCCTTCAGAGCTTCATCCACTTTCTTGGGCTCAATTTGAGAAATGAGAGCTACATGAGATCTGTTCTTTTGAGATCTCCTTGTAGTTACTCTCTCCTGTGGATCTCCTATAACGAATTTGTGAGGATATCCTGGTTCATTCTTCCATTCATTTGGAGTATTTGCTGGAGACACCTTTTCGTTGATAGTCGAATGATGTAGTTAGGGTAGGTCAAGATCTTCTGGAGGAACTTTAGCTGGTTGAGTCGGTAGATTAGCTGACTCATTTTGATGCTCTTTACCTACAATAACAGACTTTGGAGCACATGAGATTTCCTCATTTTCAGGAATATGTCCATTCCTTGGGCGAGGGTTAGTATCAACAAAAACAACATGAATAGATTCTTCAATACTTAAGGTTCTCTTATTATAAACTCTATATGCACTACTTGAGGGAGAGTAACCAAGAAATATACCTTCATAACTCTTTGTATCAAACTTACCCAGATTATCCTTCCCATTGTTATGAATAAAGCATTTGCATCCAAAAGGGTGTAAATAGCTGATGTTTGGTTTCTTACCATTCCACAGTTCATAGGGAGTCTTTTTGAGAATTGGACGAATAAGACACCTGTTAATGATTTGACATGTTGTACTCGCAACTTTTGCCCAGAAATGATGAGGTAGAGAGTTTTCCATGATCATGGTTCTTGCCATATCCTGCAAGGTTCTGTTTTTACGCTCTACTACTCAATTTTGTTGAGGAGATATTAGTGAAGAGAAATTATGAGAGATTCCTTGATCATTGCAGAAATTTTCAAAAGTTCTGCTTTCAAATTATCCTTCATTATCACTTCTGATGGCGGAGATGTAGTATCCTTTTTCTCGTTGAACCTTCTTACAGAAAACTTCAAAATTCTTTAGAGCATCATCTTTATGACTAAGAAACATAACCCATGTAAATCTAGAGAAATCATCTTCAATAACAAAAGCATATTTCTTACCTCCTACACTAGCAGTTCTAGTAGGTCCAAATAAATTCATATGCAGCAATTGAAGAGGTTTAGAGGTAGAAACAATGTTTTTGATTTTGAAAAAGGATCGAGTATGTTTTCCTAGTTGACATGCATCACAGATATGATCTTTTGAAAAATATATTTTTGGGAGAGCAATAAAAAGATCATGTTTGGAAAGTTTATGAATGGTAGCATGCTTGCATGGACAAGTTTTCTAAGTCAAACACAGGGATCTTCGATCATAGAAGTAAGACAAATTTGATCCCCAAACCTTTCTAAGTTTTTGATAGTATAGACATTTCTGTCTCTATTACCTGAGAGAATGATATTACCTGATTTGTGTTCTATAAACCAGTCATGTTTCTTAAAACGAACCTCATAATCATTGTCACGCAGTTGACTGATTCTAAGAAGATTACATCCAAGTTCATCAACTAAATAGACTTCATCTACATCACATGTTGAACTTAAAGGAACTTTTCCAAAACCAATAACATTTCCTTTGGATTTGTCACCAAAGGTAATTGTTCCTCCATCTAGCTTGGTGACTGATTTGAACAATTGTTTGTCACCCGTCATATGCCTGGAACACGCACTGTCGAGATACCATTTTCCTTTTCTATTCTTCTTGTGGTTTTCCTACAAAACAACATTACTCATTTTTAGGTACCCAAGCCTGCTTGGGTCCTGAATGGTTAGAATGCTTAGTGTTACTTTGATTAGAAGATTTTGTTTTCAGACCCATCTCCTGTTGCTTTTGAACCTGCAATGATTTGAGGTATGACCTCTTTTACCACAGTAGGATCAAGATGAGCTGTTAGAGTTACCAGAACCACTTTTAGCTCTAATTCTATTACTGCAATTGTTAGTGTTATGGCCATTTTTACCACAAAAGGAACAAGCGATTTTCTTTTTGTGATGAGCAGTCTGATTTGACTTGATTGGAATGCGACTAGTGGTCCTTTTCAAGCCATTCAATTGAAGCTTGAGTTCATTTACTTCGCCTTGAAGTATATCACGTTCAATTTTGCACACTTCTAGTTTCAGGGCCCAGTCCTTCTTTTCTCTCTCTTTCTCTCTCTTGACTTTTCTGAGCTCATTTACTACTCTTTCTATGTCTGCAAGGGCAATATCAACAAATTCTTGAAGTTCATAACAATTAGGGCACAAAGGAGTACGTACCTCACTAGTTCCTTCATCCGACAGTGAACGAGGCTTTCTTGAGTCGTCTTCCTCATCGTTGATATCTGCCATTAGCCCAAGTTCCCCTGATTCTTCGTTGTCACTTAGAGCCATGAAGCATATGTTAGAAATTTTCTCGTGATAAGATTCTTCCTCGTCACTCTATGCTCCAAAAGCTTTCTTCTTTTGCATGTTGCTGCTAAGCTTCTTCTTTAATTTCGGACAGTCAGCTTGGATATGACCAAACTTTCCACATTCGTAACCTATTCCATCATTTTTATCAGCTTCATTGCTCACTATTCCTTTCTTGAAGTTGGACTTACCTCTTCTGTTATTTATGTTTCTTCTCATCATGTTGGTCACGACTTGAGAGACCATTGCAATGTTTTCATCTTGTTTTCCTCCTTCGTCTTCATCTTCATTTTCTGGTTCAGTCACAGTTGCCTTGAAAGCAATAATTTTCTTCTTCTCTTGAATTTGTTTGTCAAGATGAGTTTTCTCAAAAGTGATTAGATCACCTATGAGCTCATCATAGGAAATCTTGTCCAGATCTTGGCATTCCAAAGAAATGACCTTTGGTTTCCAATTTGTAGGTAAGCTTCTAAGGATCTTTTTAACATGTTCGCCACTTTTAATAGGTCTTCCAACTGATTTGAGATCTCCAAGAATTTTACTGAACCTGGAAAACATTTCTTCTACAGATTCACCATCCTTCATTTGAAATAACTCGTAGTCCCGAACCAAGAGGTTTATTCTAGTCTCTTTCACTTTGTTGGTTCCTTCGTAAGTGACTTCCCGTTTATCTCACATTTCTTTTGCAGTCTCACAACTAGATATCTTTTCATATTCTTCTCCACCGATAGCATTGTACAGTAGATTTTTTGCCTTTGCATTAACAGTGATAACAGCAGCTTGTTCATCAGTTTAATCGTCCAAATCTAGAGGATTAGTGGATGTGATGACTTGACCATTCGCATCCTTCTTGGGAAGAATTAGAAGATTTTCCTTTTTGATCATACGCCATACTTTGATGTCATATGACATAGTATACGTTTCCATGCGAACTTTCCAGTGAGATAAATGCTGACCATTGAAGTAAGGGGGTTGAACATGAGAGGTTCCTTCTTGAAAGAGAGCACCGACAACAGTATTGGATCCCATAATCTTTTCCTCACTAGCGATTAAGCAAAGATTATGAGCCTTGATCTGATACCAATTGAAAGTACAAGAGGGAGTGAATTGTTGACTATTTAAAATTTAGTCGACAAACACAAGGATTAGTTGACTGACCACAGAACAGAATGAAAGTAAGCAGTAAAGAGAAGTAAATAACACAAGCGTTTAATACTAACTCAGTACCGTTGTGGTACTTACATCTAGTTTCCCTTGGGCCACATCAATTCCCTTAAGATCTTTGAACAAAGTTACAATACAGATGGTTTTATCGCGTTCACCACCAACGAACAGTATCAACACTTGAGTTCAAAATAGTTGACACAACTCTCTTTTGTGTTCTAGATCTCCCTATCTTTTGAGACACTGATAACTAAAGATTACAGTGTTTGAACTAAGAAATAGACAGACTTAGAATACAATGTGTGTAGTTGCGCAGTCTTCTTCTTGATGGATCAGCCTTCTTATATGAGAGAAAAGAGTCGTTGAGTCTTCATCGAAATCAGAGGCACAAGATCTTTGATTAAGGGATTTGACTCAAAGGGTGCCTCTTCGAATCTTACTCTTTGAAGAGCCCAGATTCGATTGTGACCTTCCTTGTCACAGCTTGATTTAAGGAGTCGTTTACGCTTGGAGTAGCTTAATTCACGAGCGGAATAACTGCTGACGATCTTCATAATTTGAGAATCCACGATTGGCAATCTGAGTTCCCTTGATTGAGGACAAGTCAATCTGCTTCTCTTGATTGTCCATTAATGTAGTGACAGCATCTTCATTCTTACTTGCTATTTCGAATCCAATAGAAATCTTGCTGAGTATCTCCACTCTTTCCTTTTTGTTTGTCCTACAAATATAACATAAGATAATATTGTCATCATTGAAACATGAAGTTAAACCTATCAATCTCTCCCTTTTTGATGACAATCAAGAAGGAGTAAACAAGTAATTTAAGATACGGCCCTTTTAAGGAGTTTCTCCCCCTGAGTTGTTGCTTCCCCTGAGATTATGTTGTTCCATTATGCTATTCCCATATCTCCCCCTGAGTTGTTTACTCACATTTTCTCCCCTTTTGACATCAATCAAAAAGGAAAGAGAAACACACAGAGCAAGATAGAATATAATGTACATACTAATAAGGTGGTTAGAGTATTAGACCCTTCAGGAGAGGCTTAGTTAGTACATACCCAAAAAAATTGTCTAAAAGCAACCACCAACAAAAATATGCATAAGAAAAAAATTTATTTGTCATAACAGCACAATCAGAGGTATTAACTTCGTCCCAGAAAGTATTTGAGGGTGTTGATCACTTTGGTACAGAAAGGGTCATAGGAATTCTCAACATTAGTTTGTCCATCTTTTTATTCATGGAGTTGAAAGCCCCGGTTCCTTGTCTCTTTGTAGCTCCTATGTCTATCTGAAGCTTGGCCACATATGTACCTGTCATTATTGAAATTTGCTAAACCTATCATAAAGAAATATTTGAACCACAAGTTATATATTTTGTGTTATGAAGATTTTATAGGAAAACCCGAAAACCCCAAAAAACTATAAAAAAATATGAGAAAAATAGAGATTTAAAAACCCGACTTCTGTTGGTATGGTTTGGTTTGGTTTGGTTAATAAACTTAAAATTCTGACACAATTAGTTTGGTTTAGTAATTGAAAAATCCGAACCAATCTGACCGATATCGATCCCTATTGACAACCATGTTCAGTGTTACATATATGTTTGTGTATCCTTCTCTTTATTCTTTGATTTTCTGTTAAAAGATTTAGATTATACCTTATTTTATAATTTAACATTTAATTGGAACTCGAATATTATATATATATATATATATATATATATATATTCTTTCTCATTAATTTTCTTGAGTTTAATACAGAAGTCATGAAGCGATGAACGTCAAGTTTTTTGTTGTAAAAATTGCACGGGGCGTCCTATTTGGTCGCTCACATTCAACCTATACCCCTTTTTTTTTAAACTTTTAACTTGTACCCACTTTTTAAATAACTTCAGCCTCCTTTCTCCTCCTCCTCCTTCTTCTTCTTCTTCTTCTTCTTCTTCTTCTTCTTCTTCTTCTTCTTTCTTCTGCTGTTGTTGGTGCTGCTATGGAAATTCAGGTCATGGGATGATTTCCATAAATATGTTTATCAGATTATTTAAAAATAAATTATAAATAATTATGTAAGTTAGTAGACAAAAACTCCAGCTCTAGAGCTGAATTTCGCCAGTTACAAAACAAAAACTACAGCTCTAGAGCTGAAGTTCGCCAGTTACAAAAACAAAAACTTCAGCTCTAGAGCTGAAGTTTGCCAGTTACAAAACAAAGAGTTGAAGTTCGCCAGTTAGAAAAACAAAAACTTCAGCTCTATAGCTGAAGTCGCCAGTTACAAAACAAAAACTTTAGCTCTACATCTGAAGTTCGCCAGTTACAAAACAAAAACTTCAGCTCTAGAGCTGAAGTTCGCCAGTTATAAAAACAACAACTTCAGCAATTACAAACAAAAACTTCAGCAAATAAAGAACAAAACTTCAGCTATTATGCTTAAGTTCATCAATTACAAACAAAAACTTCAGCACACTTGGTTCAGCAAACTTGCTACTTCAGGCCCGTCTACTAGAATGCTGAAGTTTTGCGTGATTGCTTTTGCTACTTCAGCCCCGTATACTGAAGTTATATGAAAAATGGGGTACACTTGCAATTTTTTTTGTAAAGCAGACACAAGTTAAAACGTGACATAAAAAACAGATATAGATACAAATGCCCCTTTTTGTTTTGGACTAACCTTGTTCAACATTCAACTAAAACGGAGAAGAGTTACTGCGCGGCTTCATAAAACAATTCCAGCACCAATTTATTTTTCGCATATATTTCACCAAAGTCCTCAAATCCTTTAAAGTCGTGTAGCCAAGTCTTTCGGTAACTAGTATATTTGCGCACGCTTCGCGCAATCTTTAGAGATAAAGCATAATCAAATAGTACTGTAGAACCCATGGCGAATCTAGAAAAATTTTCAAGGGTATTCAAATTTGAAAGAAATGAAAAAATACCGGACAAAGAATGTTTAATATGTATTACATATCTTTAAAACGTAATATTTTACTTTATATACATAATACAATTTTTCAACGAAGGAACCACTCTTGTAATTGTGACCATGTGGCTCCGACACTGGTAGTAACTTCTATTTAAAAAATTAATTTTTACCAATTAAACATATATTCATGATTGTACCATTTTTTGTGATCCTTATCTATCCTCTATGCATTTCTTTGACAAAAAAATTGTGAAAGACATTTCAATTTAATTATGAAACATATATTCACGATTGGACCATATTATTGTGGTCCTTTATTATTCTTTATATAAATGAGAACAGTTTGGGTTCTCTTGTGAATATTCATCTTCTTTATGAGCGATGCATGTGATATCGATACTGAGTCAATACTCAGTTAAAGAAGGTTTAAAATAAAAGAAAGATACGAAGTAGATAAATTTAAATCAGTCATCTTCTTTATGGTGGCTATGATATGAATGGCTTTAAACACAGTCAGACCTCTCTATAACAGCATTCTTATATAATAACACTTCACAATAAAAGTCAAACTTTTTGAGAATCAATTTTTATATTATATTATAATATATGTTCTATATAACAACACTTCGCTATAACATTCAAAAATATTCGGAATAAAAGAAGCTGTTATGGAGAGATTCGACTGTATTTGGGGATATTCTCTTTCTCTGATTTGTTGATTTAAATTTCATTCAAGGTCGATTAAGAGTAGCAACATTAAAGCGCTAAGAGTTCACACAATTCAACATATTTAAATCACATGGCTTTGAGAATTAATATATGCAGTATGGACTAAAGAAAACATAAAATTTGAAACTAAAATAAAAATTAGTTTATTGCTTTGATAATCAAGTCCTGCATATCAATTAATGTATAGAGGAATATAATACATAATCTCTATATTATTTCTCATCAAAAAAAGGAAAAAGGAAGGGAAGGAGATAGGAGAGAGAAAACATATTCATGGGATTTCATCAACAAAAAAAAAATCAAGAAGTAGAAAAGAAGAGATAGTAATTGAGGACTATATAAGGGGAATAATAATTCTCTCTTGAAAAGTTGCTATAATTCCTTTTCTCCCGTTACTAAAAGGTGCCCGTTAAAAATAGTTGGATTTTTTTTATTTTAAAACAAAGGAAATAACAAATGGGAAAAAAGCTTAAAAATCGAGGAAAAAGATAATTGTGGTTTATGGCTAAACAAAGGCGCCACATCACTTTGATTAGATTAGAAGTTGCCTTTTTTTTAATTTAATTATTTTTTTTTTTCATCATGCATATTTATATTATTAATTTATTTCTAAATATTTTCCTTTTCTGGAAGTTATTAGGAAAAGTTAAATCCAATACTGATTAGGATTAAGGTTATTGACACGTCTATATATATTTAGCCTTTGTCTAGTTTGGCATTATGCTACTATATATTCAAGTGATTAGTTTTCTTTTTCATTCTTCTTGCCAAAGCCTTTGGTGCTGTTTGTTCAACCAAATTTTAGATATGGAGAGTAATAACTATCCACTGTGGTTGTCACATTTATTAAATACAGATTTTTATAGACCTCATAATCATTGCGAGGCACACAATAACCAGTATTGTACCCATTTTTGTAAGAACTGCGGAAGCAAACCTCTTTGTGAATTATGTTGGAAGGTTTCAACACATGAAGGTCACCAACTTTTGCAGGTAAATTTTTCACCAATAAATAGAAGTTTCTCCTTTTATTTTAAATGAGTGTCTTTTTTGTTGAACTATGTTACCATCTCAAATTTCGTATGGTTTTTTTTTGTTTTTTTTTCTCGTTCTGCTTTCGGCATTTTGAACCTGCCTACTTAATAATAGTTTTGTTTGTCAATGCAGATATTTAAAGCTTCTGAGAAAGCATCAGTACGAAAAATAGATATAGAAAAAGAGGTAGACATTACCGATATTCAACCCTATAAAATAAACAGTCATCAGTTTATGCTGCTGAAACCAAAAGAAGGAAATGGCAGAAATCGCAAGTGTTTCTCATGAATAAAGGACGAAGAGTATATATATTGCTCGATTGCTTGTAAAGTAAGAAGCAAGAGAATTAATTTCCTATGCAATGGCGAAACTGTTAATGAAGATAAAGTTGAATGCCTAGCTCCGAGTTATAGTCTAAGAAGAAGACCAAGAAAGAGAACACCCCGTAGATCGCCTTTGTTATACAAAGTGATGTATTTGTAACTTAGAACCGGTTAGTGCAGGTAAGTTGATGTACTGTAAGATGTGAGTTCAGCGGA
Source organism: Nicotiana paniculata (assembly GCA_005239505.1). NCBI lineage: Eukaryota > Viridiplantae > Streptophyta > Magnoliopsida > Solanales > Solanaceae > Nicotiana > Nicotiana paniculata. The sequence goes on along the minus strand of ML363282.1, from coordinate 13,426 downwards.
ACCCAATAACTTTGACTCGAGCTTAGTCTATGTATTAAGAAATTTACTTTATCTATATAAATATTAAATTTTGAGTCCTGTAATTCAGATGATCAATGAGTTAAATGGCATTATAACCGATAAAGTTTGAATTTTGGATCATCCTTTACGTCAATGTATTTTACTGATTCCACCACCGGCAATTTTTTGTCTCGTCAACCATAAATAGATTTTATGAGCATCTAATATGATTCCGTGATCTTAGAGCAATTAAGTTCCACAAGCATACACAAAAGGATGGACGAATCGTCTGAACAATACTTGGTTGCGGAAAAACTATATGAACTTTTTGTATTTTCCACCCAATATCAAATACTTGCATAAGCACCCCAACCAACCAGATTCGCACCATATAAGAACCACTAAAGGGAAAGCGCTAAATACCAAAAATTATATTCATTTACCTCAAAGTATCTTATCCATGTCACCATAACCCTCGGTTATAACAATATTTGAAGTTAAAACCGAAGAAGAGTTGCTCGGACCTTTTTCTTCTGCATGAAAGGCGGTGGGAGTATAATTGATTGTTACCGTTGATTAACCAACTTCAAGCTACTGTATATCCTGGAGTCAATCGGATTTACACTTGCAATTGAGATATATAATACACAATTACTAATGAGAACGTGAACTTCTAATTACCATTGAGCCCAAAACATTTGCATGAAATTTTTCACAGCTCATGATATACAGCAACTTTTTTTTTCAAGATATACAGCAGCTTTTTTTCTTTTTCCATTCAAGATATACAGCAACTTTTACTATTCAGAGTGATCTATTCCAAGTATTCAGTGGCGGACTCACGTGGTGTCGAGCAGGTTCAGCCAAAAAATAATATTGTATATATATAAACTATGATTAAAACAGCCTAAATTTTGTATAAAAATTTTATTTAAACCTACTTGACAATTACTATTTTACGACTAAAGTTATGTACTTCTAAAATTAAACCCGCTTGCATAAAATCCTGGGTCCGTCACCGCAAGTATTAGTATCAAACAACAGACAGCAGATCTCTAAGCAAAGAGAAAGGCTCCATCTTCTGAGTTATGCATGCAATTTCCAAATTACCAACCAACCAAAAAAGTAAAGGAATAAATCTGGCAACAAGGGATATGTGTTCTCTACAGAATAAAACCTTCTAATAGACATTAAAAAAATTCATAACATAATTAATATGTACAGACTGAATACCGATAGCTTCGTAGGAAAGACTGAAATGTTTGACATTACACTGTCATTAGTGCTGTACAGCAAATACTTTTCTACGGTTAGTTATCTTCCATTTCATGATAGACTGCCTGCACTTTAGAGGCCGGTTATGGAATTTCGGAGCGAGGGAAGTCTCACTTTTTACTTTGTGAGGTGCGGTTGCCCAGTCGCAGGTGCGGGACCGCTCCTTCGGTCCCAGCTTCGCAGGTGCGACCCCAGCGGGTCGCCCATTTCTCGCAGGTGCGGAGATATCCACCATGAACAGAACGTGCATATGCCTCAGATAAGTTTTTCAGCCAATGGGCCTTGTATTCATGTTAGATCCTCAATAAATGATAGTAATATTTGGAGGATCTAACACGGTGCGACGACATTTTTAAGGAGGCGAACAACATAGTGTCCAACCATCACTTTTCAGAAAAAAACTCCTTGCCATTACATAATTAACATATTGACATACCTATAAATAACACCGGCACTTTCCCCATCAACAAGAAATAAATTTATCTTGGGAGAGACTTTGGATTACCACAGCTAATATGCATGCTAAAAAAAAAAAATCTTTCCCCCGAGGAATATGATCAGCGAAAATTCATATAGCCGAGCCCAATTTGTTTGGGACAAAGGTGAAGTTGCTGCAGCTTCTGCAATTAGTTGTACTTGCTGTATAATACTTCTAACTTTCTGATAACCATTGTTCATTTCAATAGTATGTTAACTTATTCTTATTCTTTTACAATTATTAATTTGCAAGACAGTAAATAATCAATATAGTTGATTCATTGGTCCAAAGAAAGACGCAAACTCAACCAGCAGCAAGATTACACAACCAAGCGCGAACTCTTAATTCACATGATCTTCTAACATTAAATGATGGAAGATCTCAAGCATCATAAAAGGAATGTCTATGCCGTATGGTGCAATATCATAGCTTGGTATATCAGGACTAAGTATGAATATAGCTAGACATTATCTCGAGACACAAACCACGGTTTAATCCATGTCAGCCAAAATGATTAAACAGAACCTTGTGTCACTTGATACTTTCTTGGCAAATTATCATTATACAGGTGTCTAAAGTTCTACATCCCATTATTAAATGGTTATTGATCTGTTTTATAGTTGCAATTAGTTGTGTCCTACTTTGTTTTTTATTAAAACATGGTTATGCGCATTTTTTGTACAAGTTATCTAAGAGGTTAGTTGTAGCTAACATATATATCAGACAGCAGAGTAGATTTTAACTAAATTTTCATTAACCTTCACGGTCAGAACTTACAGTTGTCTGTTGGTAGTTGGTAATAAGGGTCTGTGGACCCCTTAGAAAGAAGCTACTGGAGCTGTTCTCTATAGCATGCGGAGGCATCTCCGATACCTCCTTTGACCTACCTACAAGGGGAAGATTGGAAAGATGGTCACCCCAGATATCATATATAAAATTTTCCTCCAACCCCATCTTTTCATCAGTTTTAACTGCCACCTGATTTTGAGGTTTAGATCCAGGAGCTCGCAGATGTGGAGCAATTATAGAACTTGAAGCCAATAGTGGTTGACGACACATCAAGCGAGGAGCAGATTTATCAGCACAAGGGAAGGTTGCTGAAGGCAACAGAACAGGTTTGCTAGCTAATCTCTTTGGTGCAGCGGGCTTCTCTTGACGAGGAAAACAAGCATTTTTGCCACCATATGTTACTGTTGCCTTTGTCTCAGATACATTCTTCTGACATGTAAATTCAGAGTGAGTACTCTTCTTACATTGATCGTTACCAACATCAGCAAAGGGATTGCTGAGCTTAGCAGATCTATCCACATCAGTAGACTGTGGAGATGGCCGGCTAGGTGTTGAACTTGAGGTAGGAGACAAGGGTGACGATGGTGTAGAATTGCCACTATGACTACTTGAAACTTCAAAAACCCCAGCCAAAGCAGTTGCAGAATTCTTTTTCTTCTTTCGCCGCCTCCCTTTCTCTTTTCCAATTTTGACAGTGAGATTACTGCTTTTGGAGGATGCATTTGTATCAGCGCTCTGAATTGCTAGAGACTTCGTAGAAGTTGACACTTCCAATCCCTTTTGGGTATTTGATAAACAGTTATATCCTGCACAATGATTCAGATTGTGATCAGTTACACCTTGATTTTCAGAGGCAGCTTGACTATCTTCAGATGTACCAAAACTTTCCAACAACAGTGCTTCACCTTCCCTAATTGATCTAAGCAAACCGTTCAATTTAGAGAAGACGAACTTGCCACTCTGTTTGTCACTAGGATGCATGCAAGACAATTTTCCAGCATGATCTGCAGATGCAATATAGCTTTTACCACTCTTGGGCAAGCACTCATGGGAGCCAAAGGCCACGAATTGGGGTATGATGCACCAAAGAACCAGAAAGAATAAAGAAGCTAGGAGAAGAATTGTGAACAACAATTTTTTCACCTTCATCCAGAACAAAGACTTCTTGCAGAAATGAAGCACACAGATAGGAAGACTAGCTTTCATAGGTATAACAAGAATGCCAGTTGCCAAAGCCAATTCAAGATCTCTCTGTATAGTGGCAACGGAAAAATCAGTATGATATGATATAACAAGCTTTATAGACTCCTCAGGTTCAAGAGAAAAGCCTTTACAACCATTTATTACAAACCCATCTGTTCCACACTTTGTTCCAGAGATTTCAATTTTTTTGACCTCCAGGGGAAAGTCACCCACGTTCTTTGCATGAAGCTCTTTTGACAATGACAGAGAACATGCATGAGAATTATCCTTCATGTTATATAACACACCCGAAGAAGAGAGATTAAGAGGGGTTGGCATGTTTAATTTGAAGTCCAGGTTCTGTACAGGTTCAAACTCATCAAGCAAGACCAAAGAAAGCAACCCCCCAGATCCTCTGAGAGTTAACCACTCCACGCCAGAAAGATTGTTCCTAACCAAAGCTGAACTTTTCCACTGACATCGAGCTGCAGGTTGAAATAAAATTGGACCAAATGATGCTCTACCAAAAGGGTGAAGAAGAGCTTCAGTTACTGCATTCTCAGCTAGCGAAAAACCATATCTCCTAGGAGCAATAGAATAATTGCCAACTATTCTACTGGATAGAGAAGGCTGCAAATGGCTTCCTGAAGTCTTGCACCCATCAATAATTTCCCAGGAGTTCAGAACAAGCTGAACCAAGATAGGTTTTTGACTTGGGTTTTTTACCGTGATCCATTGAGAGTGATGACTTCCGACCTGAATCACTGGAAACACAATTTCACTTTCATCCAGTACTGACATACCATTTGCAGTAGCTTGAGATTTCCAGTTCCTCAATACCAACTCATTTGCCACTGTTGTATCCACGGCCTGCATATTAAATGGATAGACATATCAACAATCAAGAGCTAATTCTATATACAACTGTACTAAATGAAGAAGGCATATGACTAATACCATAATGACAGCTATCTCCACAACAAGTACATTCAGATTAACCATGGACAGAATTAGAGTTGTTTGACAAAGCTTAAAAAGTGAAATAAATTCGGGTCAGAACTACAACTCTGCTGACGAAGTAAACAAAGCTCATTATGCACATTCCCACCATTTCTGCTAAATTCGGTTGGAGTGGTTACAGTGATTCAAGCATAAGAAATCAAAGAATAGCTTTTGATAATCATTACGGGTATATTTGCAGAAGAATTTCTTCCCTATTATGTATTTAAAAAAGCGCAAAGTGATAATAGAACTTTGCCAGAGGGGGAGAAAATTGGATCCAGCATCTGGAAATACGAACAGAAAACCACACAGTTCTTTTTCCACAGAAGTCCCTAATCAAATATCTTAAAGTCCAATCCAGAGTCATATCAAAATTGACATCCTTGTGAATGAGAAAGTGGGTTCCAGTCCAAAAACAGAGATTGGAAACAAAGGTTATGATATGGGCAAGGAAGCCTCTAGACGCAATGAACAACCATGACAGCTTTACATGAAACTAGTGTTTCTGATGGATTAATTTTAACACGGCATACATCCTACAATAGATTAGGCAGAATAGATGAGTCCCTCAATTGTACTTCTTTTGAAGAGGCAAGCCCCTGAATTATACTTGATATGGTATTGCATGGCTCCACCTTTCATATGTTACAGGTTATGCTGATAATCAAGGACTTCTACATTCTACATACACAGATACTTTTAAGGACATAGTTTGAACTTCTAGCCACAAGATTTTCAGATAAAAACATCAATATAAATTCCAGTTTCCAGCAAAAATTCATCAAATAAGAAAAACACATGTAAACTTAGATCTTTGACTCTTAAGAATTTGAACCCTGAAACTTCTAGAAGTTCGATAAATTATTTTTACTCATTTAAGTGTTTAAAAAATCCCTTAAAAAGAGATGTTACACCCACAAAATTAGAGAGATAATAAAAACCAATGTCAGAATTCCAATACCTTGATTTCTGATGGTAAATGCCTGCTGCTGCTGGAAGACATTGTTCTTGAATTTCCAAGTTTTACCTCGTCAGAGTATTCTCCATGACCAACAGAAGAGTCAAATTTACCTCCTGAACAAAGGCTCACTACATCACGGCAAGCAACTTCAATGTCAGAAGTTCTCGAATCATTAGTTGTTATTAGCAATTTACAGTTCATGCTCCTTTCATGAGCTTGATCCTCTCCTTGCAGCAGAGGATCAAGCAACTCAACAGCTGGGGTAGTGTAAGTGACAACAGCCACCTGCGTAACAGTACTAGGAAAGAGTAGCAATCCCTCAACATATCTGATCCGAAAATGCTTGGTGTTTGCTCCAGTCTCACTTATCCTGACAATGCTCAATATATAAGGAGAATTATTTCTCACTGACAGAACTACAAAACTAGTGTCATCAGCAGCACATGGTCCTACAGTCTCAAAAGACAGAGAAAGTGGATCTGTGAGCTCACTAAAAGCTGAAGTCTTGTCCAGTTCTGCTTTGAGAGGAATAACAACTGTATCAGCTTTACCTTTGGAAGAGCTAAGCAACTGCAGAGAAAAGGCACCAAATATCTCGCCCCCAGTATGACTAGGGAAATCTAATTCTATGATGGTCTCAGTTTTCTGAGGATCAATTTCCCAATTTCTATGGGGTCTAATTGCAATTAGAGGAATACCAACCTCACTACCCTTGATATCCAACCACTTCTTAACACCGAGCAAGCTGAAACTACTGTTTGAATCTTCACTTCTACTTACATTACAAATTGCCTTTGCATAACGGGTATTATCTCCCGAAGAAACAGACATCCAAATAGTTACCTCCTCCACATAGAGGGCTTCATTGTAAGGATTATACAATGAAATATTCTCACTCCGCCTTCCACCAGAGGAAATATCAAGACCGACTAAAGGCTGTATGCGGTATGGGGATTCAACAGCAAAACCCTTCACCTGAACAAAGAAACCACCAGAGCTTGTCTGCAAAACAAATTGCGCTGAAGAGAGACCCAACCATGTAGGCAAAAACACAAAACAAATTGACGCAGTTTCACCAGGTGCCAAAAACGTTTCACTGAAATTGCAAGGGTAAAACTGAGAATTGGTTCCATAAGGTTCAAATACAGTCAGTGTGCTGTCTCTGCGAGTATTTTTAACAGTTAGAAAAGCTAATGAAGGACGATATAAATACTTCTCCCCCCAGTCCAGCACAGGGGGATTGATTTCTACATGAGGGGAAGAACCACCCAAAAACTTGGACCTGGTTGTCTCGTCTTCCCCTTTTGGTTTCAAATTTTGATGTTTATCATCAGACAAAGGTCCTCCGCCAAAAGAAACACCATTTTCTCTATTCCTTCTTATACAACCACAAGGCAATTCGCTGTAACACTCCTGGTAACTCAGATAGCATGAAATTGTTCTTCCACCCAAGAACTTGAAAATACAAGAATCGGATGACCTACTAATATTTGTATTCTCTTCATCTGATCCTATAGGGAAAGCAACATCGGATTGAACCCCAGAAACTTCTTCGACTTGTGATAGCGCATTCTTCTCTTCAGACAAAACACCACGCAATCTTGGAGGAAAGCAAAATAAGTCAGCATGTAAACACGCGCTATCAGGACTTTGGTGAGAGACCGGATTCTCGAGAACGAATCCGGATGACAAATCACCAGTAAAGCCATCCTCGAACTCAGAATCGCCATTGGTTCTGTAGGACATAAATGTATCATATTCTGCTTGGTTTTGCATTCCCTTCATTGAACATGGTTCACCTTTGGCCAGAATAACGACGATATGGAACAGAACCATCAAAAAACAAAATGCTTCACCATGGTGAAATACTCTCCTGAAGAAATTACTAATACAGATTAATAGCTGACTAAGAAAATAGAACAAAAACATCATCCACACGAAAAAAGACAAACTTTAGACAGCAATTCGGCAGGTCAGAGGTAAACACACATCCTTAGGAATACAAGCACAACATCAACAACAGTAAAAACATGAACACCACCTCAATCCCAAACTAGGAGTCTACCAGGGGCGTACGCAGAATTTTTTGTAAGCGGTGCCGTATTTACATAAATAATAATAAATAAATAAATAAGTATTATCTAATATCATTATTCCATAAGTTGAAAGCCTTTGCCCATTGGTTTAATTGATTATTATTGCAAAGGAAAGTGTAAGTTCAATTCTCTTTAGCCTCAAATTTTTAACAAAAATGCTCGCTCAAAGATGTTCAAAAAATAGAATGTCCAGGTCCAGCCTTGAACCAACAACCTTTACAATCCCAAATATGAACTTGATCGGTGGACCAAAAAGTACTCTTTCCCGGCGAAGCGGATGACACCGCTTCCACCCTTGTACAGCCCCTGGAGTCTACTATTTAAAAAAAAACTAATTTTGGGAATGAAAAGAAAAGTAGTATAAGAGAGAATCAAACAACAAAAAAAGAAAACACAGTGACCTAGGGTCAATGAAGTGGGAGAACCATAAGGTCTCGGGTTCAAATCTCAACATAGACAACAAAATACTAGGTGATTTATTCCTCACCCACCTAAACCTCCTTGGTAGGAAGAGTAGTGTAGGTACACTACACTGCTTGGAGATTGCAGGTGCAACGGTCGAGCTTGTGCCTCAATCATCTCCGTCAAAAAATAAAAAAAATGTTTCCCATACAAAAGACTACAAAACGCTGATATGATGCGAGCTAATGCCACATTTCAGTTGCCTTATTAAATACACAAGTAAAACAATTGCTCCTAAAATAGTAATAGTAGTTAATTAAGTAAATGTAGGTAAAGAAAGCTCGCAAAATTGCTATATACATGAAAGATCTCATCAATCTTATTCATTCATATGTTCATTAACCAAACTTACACAAATACGCAATCAAATCTCCTAAATAAGAAGAAGAAAAAAATTACACTCTAAAAATGAAAACATTAACATGAAAAAGTAACATAGAGCAAACATAATCGGCCGAACAGAAAATAAAGCGACAAGGAGTTACCCGCGGCGGAACATGTTAAAGAGCTGATTTGGAGCTCCAATCATTAGGGTTTGAGGATCTATTGATGGGGAGAGAAAAAGAGCATGAGAGAAATCTTTTTGCTTGTTTCTGATGATTCTTTTACGGTGGCTAGGGCTTTATAGTTTTTATCTATTGGATTTTAGGCCCAAAAACAAAGTCTATTGGAGCATAAAGAAAACATTAATGACAACTCAATCCAAACTAGTAGGAGTCTACTATTTCCCAAAAAAAAAACACCAATTTTGGGAATAAAAGGAAGATATAAGGGATAATGAAATAATAAAAATAGAAAACATATAAAGATAGACGATTTACAACGTCTCCCATGCAAGATGTGGTCTAGTGGTCAATGAAGTGGCACGATAACCATAAGGTCTCAGGTGGCGATAAAAACTAGGTGATCTTTCCATCTGTCTAAGTCTTGGTGCACAGAGTTACGGGGCGTAGAGCCGTCAAAATGGGCTTGCTCCAGCCCAACCCAGCCCGCTATCTGGGTAGGATTGGGTTAGGATTTTTTAGAGCCCATTTGAAACTGAGGCTTATAAGCCCGGCCCAAGTCAGCCCACTGACCCTTGAGGCTTGACCGAAGCTGGGCCGGCCCGTGAGCCAAAAATTAATTAACTATTAAATATTTAAAAAAGGTAAAAACTAAAAAACTATTAACTGTAATCTTCATTTCCCAACCCTAGCTCATTTACCCTTCCATATCAACTAGACTTTTGATTTTTGACATGCATGTAATACGACAAAATTAGTTTTTCTTTTGCCTAATAAATAACGACCTCAAAAAGTTTTAGGCGGTCAATAATAATATTTTTTCAAAAGAAAGTATTACTTTAAGCGGCCAATGATCAGTTTGGATTACTTTAATATATTATTAATACTGCTCTTCGGTATAGAAAAAGATTAATTTTAAATACGCAAAAAAAAAATTGACCACTAGCAATCTTCAGGAATTTTAAAAATTTTATGGACTATAATGATGAAATCAGCAAATGATGTTAATCCTAAATTAAAAAACCTCCGCATATAAACTTACTGAAGCAATCTTTGAATCTGTGAAAAATGAAAGGAAAATATTACGAAAATATTCATGTAACTTTAAAAAAGAAGAGCTAGAATATAGAGAATTTGCATTACAATTACGAGATTCCTCGTCAAATATCAAGTTTTTTGTACGCTCTAAGCAAACAGAAGTTGTTTATATGATTAATCGACTACGTCACGAAAAAATAATGTAAAGAAATTCTTTTTCTAAAAAAAGTTGAAGGGCCAGCCCGCAGCCCTCTTAAGGATGGGTTGGGCTGGCCATTTTAAGGCCCGTTCATATGGCGGGTCAACCCGTCCTAGCCCACCAAATTTAAAAGCCCACGAGGCTTGGGCTGGTTTGGGTTGGGCTGACCCGTTTTGACAGCTCTAACTGGGTGTATGTGCTGATGAGAGATAGTAGGTACCATGTGTAATAGTCGAGGTGTCCACAAGCTGGCTCTGAGACCTTCGTCATTAAAAACAGTTTAAGTTTTATGTGTGAAACAAGTATCTACATAATCAAGTTACTAGTTAGATAATTACAAGTACATCTCTTCATAAACATTAATTCACAATGTAGTAAAAATGATAACTAACATATTATATCACAAGTTAATATTCACTTGAAGTGTAAAAAAAATCTTTTTATTGTCAGTGTATATTATTTAAATCTTTAAAAAAGAACATTTTCCGCACAAAAAACTACAAAACGCTAATGATACGAGATAATGTTTCATACTTCAGTTGTCTTATTAAACATACAAGTAAAACAATTGCTCCTATAGTAGTAATAGTAGTTAATTAAGTAAATAAAATACGCATATTTATTCATTCTTCGCTTTTGCATATTCATTCATTAACAAAACATACATAACTATTACATGGGCGGTAACACTGTACTGGCGGAGCCAGGATTTCCACCAAGTGGATTCAGCAAAATAAAAAAGTAAACACGAGAAAAAATGTATATACATAAAAAGATTTTTGACATTATATATGCAGACTAATTTTCCGGCAAAGGTGGTTCGATTGAACCCTCTTCTACCACCCTAGCTCCGCCCATTAGCAAGAACGCACACAAGCTGGCCCAGATATCTCGGTCAATAAAAAAATGTATTTTTCCATACAAAAACTTCAAAACGCTAATAATACTAGCTAAGGCCTCATACTTCAGCTGTCTTATTAAATACAGAAGTAAAACACTTGCTCCTAAAGTAGTAATAATAGTTAATGAAGTAAAGTAAGCTCGAAACACAATCTTATTCATTGATAGCTTTTGCATGTTCATTCAATCACCTAAGCATACAATAAATAAGCACCAAAAGCTCCAAATTGATAAAAATAACATATTACGCACTAAAAGTAATAATCGAACAAATGGAAAAATAGGGCGGCGGCGAGGAGTTACCGGCGGCGGGAGATGTTAAAGTGCTGATGTGGAGCTCCGATCATTATTAGGGTTTGAGAATCCATTGACGAGAAGAGAAAAAAAACATTGAGTGGAAAGAAAAAAATTGATAGTTTGTGATGGTGGCTAGGGCTTTGTAAATTTTTCACCGATTGGATTTTCGGGCCCAAAAGAAAAGAAAATAGAAAAGATAGCGAGTATATTGGAGCAGAAAGAAAAACAACAGAAGCAGGGACAGGGTACACCTGATAACACCCCCGAATGAATGGCCTCGAAGAACGAACGAGGAGCAAAAAAAAACTGAAAAAACTGAGAAAATGACTCTTCAAGGAACAAAATTACTTAACTACCCACAACCAAAAAACAATTTCTATTACTATTACTATTCCTTTTTAGTGGAATGATATCATCACGGGCAATTACACAGCCGGTTGGCCAAAAATAAATATATTAGCTAACCAAATACTCAATATATATATGTTAGACGTTAATATAAAAAATATATTTTGTCGGCTTCTATTTTTAGAATGTAATTTTTTCTATCACATTAATCACCAAGGGACGGATAAAATGGTGAGGATCCAGCTATTTATAATCAGAGATTTCGAATTCAACCCTATAATGATAAAATTTCTTCGTAGAGAGTATTTTACTCCGTAGTGAGCTTATCTAATGTGAATTTGAATTCTCAGGACCAGAGCATTTGGATACAGGATGTTAAATCAAAGATTAAAAAAAACAATAATAATTTTATATAATTAAAAATAATTTATTTAAATTTATTATTATTATCAATGATATATTTTATACGCACATAATTGTTCAGACATATTTAAGCCAACAATTTCTAAAAGCAATTTTTCTTTTCTAAAACTTATGCAATCAAATAACACCACATAAAATGATACTACATAAGAAGTACTTTTTTTCGTTTTGACATCAAACTTTATATTTTACAGTTTGTTTGGATGGTTGTTACACTTCGTTTTACAATGTATTATATTGTATTGTATTGTACTGTATCGTTTGATGAATACAATATTTGAATAGACTATCGTTTGCGATTGTTTCATGATATCATGCACCAACAATATGAAAAATAAATTTATAATATTATAAAGAAAAATTATGATAAGGGATAAATTTATTGTATAAAAAGGTAAGGTAAATGGTAAAATAAAATTATTTAATAATAATGAATGGTAAGATGAGAGAATAAGACAAAATAACGACACAACCACACCAGATCAGTGGTTAGATAAAATGACATATTTTATCGTTACGAATTCAACGATACGATACAATAAAATTTAAGTAACAACCAAAACAAATATCGTATTCAAAATAACAATACGATCAATACAATAGGTAACAATCATCCAAACAAGTTGTTAAGAACTACACATGATGATGTTTATAATTAAGCAATTAAAAATAATTCAAAAAAATTATATTTTATCTGTCTTTCAAACAATATTATTATTATTATTAATATTATCATTATTATATATAGGTAATAGACGAAGGTTAATGACAATTCTTCAGAAATGTTATGCACTAAGCAGCCAGGCGTTGAAAAGATTATTGAAGACATTTTTTTCATTCGATGAATTACTCCCTTCGTCTAAAAGACGATGAATTGACATTAATCTAAGTGAATTTGGATATTAAATTTTAAGTTTTCGAAAGTTTTGGATTTTAAAATACATAAAAACACGTAATTTAGTTGAACAGTCGTAACTCAAGAAAAATAAATTATGAATCTTAAATTGATAATAAAAATAATGCTTCGCTTGTTTTTTAAGAAAAAAGAAGGCATGTAAAGGCAAAATTTTCATAACATTTACACCAAATTATATTAATTTACAATTAATATTATAATTTTAAAATAAAAATATATATATTTGGTAATAATTTAATAATATACCTATATCACACATATATATTTGTCTGTGTTATAAATATATATTATATAATGGATGTTCATTTAGTACTCTGTTGTAAATAAGCTTATCCATATGGGACACTGCCGTAAATATGTTTATCTATTTAGTACTCTATTGAAAATAAGCCTCCTGAAGAAGCTTATCATTTTGGTACTCCGTTATGGATAAACATTATCTCCGGAAGAAGATTATCTACATCTGGTACAGTAGCAGCTTACACAGCAGCTTACAGTAGCAGCTTACACAGCAGCTTGCAGTAGCAGCTTACACAGCAGCTTCCTTCTTCTATAAA
>MDKI01259553.1:0-21161 GCA_005239505.1 Nicotiana paniculata | reverse complement strand
ATATATATATATATATATATATATATATATATATATATATATATATATATACACACACATACCTACTCAAACAGAATACACTCAACACACACGAACACACTAGTTCAAACTCTATCTCTCACACTCAAAGCTTTCTGCTCTCTTTCTGTGTCAATTACTATTATTCTAAGTTAGCCCGCTGCAAGCCAAGGCTAACTATTGTGCTCTCCTGTCCCTTCACTTTGTGGTTACTGTCTCTTTACTGGTATGTTCTATTTTCAATTCAAGTCCCAAAACCAATATGTTTCTTTTACTGCTTTAGTTTATCATGTTCCTAATCTGTTTCTATCTATTGTTTTGTTGTTCAACATGTAATTGACCTCCTTGCATCATTGCTTCATCTAGTATGCTAGTTATGTCTTTCCTCTTTAGGGTTAGCATATTCTTATAAACCTGTAATCTGTCTCAATGTAACTCTACTCTGTTTCGATGCTTGTGTATTGGTTTCCTAGTTCTAGTATGCACCTATTGATTTGTTACCCTAAGTTTTCTTGATGCTATGCCCAATCATATTTAGTATGAAATCCTATACTATACTATCTCCCAACCCCATGAATCCCCTAGAGCACTTCTAATTCTGCGACTTTATTCTAATTAGCACTCCTGAATCTATGTCTTACTATTTGCACTAATTGCCGAGGACCCCTGTCTGTTATGTGTTCACCATACCTGCTCTACTTGTCCCCAATCCCCAGTTATCCCTGTGTGAAGGTTTGTTCTCTGAGTATTGTTGAACTTGTTTGACTGACCTGCTGTTTGTTTAAATTACACAACTGTTTTCAAAAGCTGTTTTACTAAACAATTATCCTATTTAATAAAACTACTTCAACTGGGTCTCTTTTTAAAATTCTACCTTCCTGTTAAACCTTTTCAAAACTATGTCAAGCACTCCCACTCTACTCTTAGGTCCTTAAGTTCCACCCCCCCCAGTGTTTGACTGCCTTGGGATTCCTGTGAGTTCCCTCTGAACTCTGATGCACTGGGGCTGGCACTTCCAAATTGCACTTACTCAATTATGGTTGTGAAATCTGGGTGTGAGCACTGCCCAGGATCCTTTGAGGTCCTTAGGGAACTCTGACACACCCGGATATGAGAAAGGCTATGAAAAATTTGGGCATTTGAGGTTGTGAGAATCTGGGCCTGTTTTCAGGCTCCCTATAGTGTAACTTCTTATTTTTCTTTATCTATGTATGTAATTCATTCACATTGGTTTGTAATAATTGTTGTAAACGAATATTGGGGATTGATAGTGAAAAGGGGAGGGTAGCTATGTCTGTTGTCAATATCAATGGGGTAGAAACCATGCCTTAGGTTTACATTTCCTATGTGCGCATTAGAATCCATGTTTAGGACCAATACATTCTAAGCATGTCATGCATTAGATATCATGTTCTTAGGTTTACTGTTTTCAGCATCTCATTTGACATTATTTTCATCACTTAGAAATCCTGCTTCTAGGCTAAATAACAACATTAACATGAAAATTGTTGCTACTGCATTTTCTGAAATCATGCTGTAACTTTCTGTGCATATAGAAATCATGTTTTTTTTTTTTTTTTAGGAATTTTGCATATAAATCATTCTGCATCTTATAATGTTCATACTAGATACCCTGTTTTAGGATCTCACTAAGTCATACCTAGCTAAACTACTGATGCATGGAAAAGGACATAAGACAGTCTCACATATGATTATCATGTGTTAGTAAAACTGGTAATAACCCCTGTGTCTTTGCAACACTTAGAACAACATGCTTTAGGTAAAACAACTTCTAAACTGTTTTAATAATTCTGGTAACTATTGTGCATTCCCTCCCACGCCTAGGCAAGCCTTAGGTAACCAACCTTTATAAAACTGGAAAACTGTTGCTTTTGTGTTTACTACTTATTGGTTAACATGCTTAAAATCAGTAGGCAAACTAATTAGGGCCCCTGCTTCTGGATTTATAAAATAAAACTGCATATCTTCTATGTATTGATATTCACTTAGACATAATGTTTTAGGATCCTGTCTAATAATACTGCTCTTGTTTATGTTTGAGTCGTGTTGTTTACGTGCATTATCTATGGAGGTAAATCTGAGCCTCCTAATTGCTCTTTCCTGCCTTTATCTGCTAAATTCCTATTTGTTCTTGACTGTCGCCTAGTATTTTCTCCTTTAAAACTTAGGGGTCTTCCTAGAACTGCCTTTAAGAAAAGGTCCTAATCTCCTCCAGGACCATTAAGGAGGGACGGGTAAGAGCACGCATAGAGGTCGTTAAATAAACTCGCTTAATAACCGCTAAGGGGTGGGAAAACTTGTTTGGCTGGGAACCACAGTTGTGGACTTCGAGGGGTACCTAACACTTTCCCCTTGAAGTAATTTCAAGCCCTTACCCTATCTCTGGTTATCCAATCTGTGTTTGTAAATGACCCTTAGTAGGTGCCCTAACGCACCTTAATTCGTTAGGTGGCGACTCTTCAATGCCCTACCCATTTCCCAAAAGGAAACGAGTAGTCCTAATAATGTCGAATACACCGACCGATGCGAAAGGAGAGGGAGAAGAGAGGGGGGCGCGACAAACAACAGGGAAAATCTATCGGGATACCGTCCAGTAGTTTCGAATTTTCTATGCAGTACAGGGGGATCTCCCGGAATACGTCCGTAGTCTAGAAATAAATATGCAGTACAGAGGAATCTCCCGGAATACGTCTGTAGTCCCAAAATAAATATGCAGTGATGGGGGATCTCCCGGAATATGTCTATAGTCCCAAAATAAATATTCAGTGCTGGGGGATCTCCCAGAATACGTCTGTAGTCCCAAAGTAAATATGCAAGACAGGGGGGATCTCCCGGAATACGTCCGTCGTCCCAAAATAAATATGCGGTGCAGGGCGATCTCCCGGAATACCGTTCCGTAGTCCCAAAGTAAATATGCAGTGCAGGGGGGTCTCCCGGAATATCGTTATGTAGTCCTAATTTAAATATGCGGCACAACCAACAAAGATAACAACTATAGCACGACAGAGACCTCGTACATCACCACAACAAGTACAAAGCAATGATGACAGTAATGCAAAGTACGTCGAGTAAATCAACTCAAGAACTTTAAATCACAAAGAACGGTAGAACTCATTCACAAGGAATAACCACAGTAAGCAATGCTAGGCGCAAGGAGAACATCTTAACAAGGGAAATAAAAACGTAGCAACGACTCCACAATATTCAAGTCAACAATAAGAAGACAACACGATGTCAAATAGTTCCAAATAAAGGCAAGTCAACTAAGATATAGGTTATCTAAACTCCTTTTGAGGTTTAGAAATTACGAGGGATATTAAACATTCAAATAAGGGTAAATAGCAAAAGATAATCATAACTCCAATTAATATTAAACAATTATAGGATGAGATACTAATAATTTCAATTAAAGATAAGTAGTTATGACAATATAGCATAACAATAGAAGAGGTAAAATATTTAGTTAAGCCAAATAAGGGTCAAACAGACAGTAGGACAGAATCCTAAAGCAATTATCTCTAATCAAAGCATGTAGAGTTGAAACTAGTAGATAGGAACTTAAACGTATCAAGAACAACTTCATACACGGTGAATTTAAGGACCTAAGAATCCTAAAAAAGGCCAACTTCCAAAAATAAGTTCGAGCACGCACTCGTCACCTCACGTACAAGGACTACAAGCAACATAGAAGACTCAAATTCTAAGGGGAAATTCCTCCACACAAGGTTAGGCAAGATACTTACCTCAAAGACGACAAGCGATACTCTAAAATTGAACTTCTCGGGTGAAAAGACATCCGGACGGCTCAAATCCAACTAAAATAACTTCAAAGCACACATAAAACTTATAAGAAATTATTCCGGATCATAAAGTATAAATCTTTAATAAAAATCCAAAAATCGACCCAAAACTTGACCCCCGGGCCCGCACCTCGGAACCCGACAAATTTAACAAAATCCGAATACCCATTCCAATATGATTCCAACCATACAAAAGTTATCGAATTCCGATGTCATTTCGTCCCTCAAATCATGATTTTTCATTTTGGAAATTTCTTCAAAAACCAACATTTTCTTCAACTAAAATCACAAATTAAATGATAAAAACAAAGATTAAATCATAGATATATTTAATTCTATGTGAAGAACACTTACCCAATTGGCATTCTTGAAAAACCCATCAAGAATCGCTCAAAACCGAGCTCTACAAGTCAAAATATGGTGAAAATGGTTTAACCCTTGATTTGGAAAAACTTATATTCTGCCCAGATGGCTATGCATCGCGATCGCGGAGATTGGGTTGCAATCGCGGAGAAGAGAATTGGGGCTGCCAAGAAATACCCCTCGCGATCACGGGGGAGGGGACGCGAACGCGAACGCGATGAACAACTGGGCAGGAGCTTACGCAAACGCGGGGCAGATGATGCGAATGCGAAGAAATAGCCAACATCCCCCAGCTCCTAGTTTCTACTACGTGAACGCGAGGGAACGGATGCGAACGCGAAGAGGAAGAAAGCAGACCTTCACGATCACGTGAGGTTTTACGCAAACGCGATGAAGTAAAATCAAGCGGATCAACAGAACACTACGCGATCGCGGCTGGGGCTACGCGATCGTGAAAGAGGACACTAGACACCAGAAACCAGCAATCCAAAAATAGAAGAAATTGATCTGTAGCCCATCCGAAACACACCCGAGGCCCCCCGGGACCCCTTCTAAACACACAAACAAGTTTCATAACCTAACACGGACTTGCTCGAGGACCCAAATCATATCAAACAACGCCAAAAATACAAATCGTGCCATGAATCGAACCATGAACTTCCAAATCTTCCAACTTCGAAAACTTGCATCGAAACCAGTCAAACCAACCCGGAATGACGCCAAATTTTGCAGACAAGTCCCAAATGACATCACGGAGCTGTTCCAACTCCAGAAATTGCATTCCGACCCCGATATCACAAAAAGTCAAATTCCCACCGCTTAAACTTCCAAAACTAGAATCCCTCTTCCAATTCGACTCCGAATCATCCTGAAATTGAATTCAACCATGCACGCAAGTCGATACACATAATATGAAGCTTCTCAAGACCTTATACCACTGAATGAAACTTAAATACTCAAAACGACCGACAGAATCGTTAGATTATCATAACAATAAATATAAGTATTTAAAATACCTAATAACCTAAAATTTTATAGAGA
The DNA here is from genome assembly GCA_005239505.1 of Nicotiana paniculata. Lineage (NCBI taxonomy): Eukaryota > Viridiplantae > Streptophyta > Magnoliopsida > Solanales > Solanaceae > Nicotiana > Nicotiana paniculata. The sequence continues at coordinate 15,918 of MDKI01259553.1, read as the reverse complement.
GTTATATAGTGTTAACTGTCACATAGTGAAAATTGATCTATATACCAACTTTTTTACCTTTTGAAAAACTAATTTTTTCCTTCAAAAAGTAAATTCACATTTTAAATATTTGTCTAGCTTGTAGAACTAAACCTTATTTTAATTTTAACATGTATTTTATATTTTTATTGCTTCTAGAATAGTATTAGCATAGTCTTTTTGGGACCCGTAAATTGCATATAATTTTATTACAATCATAGACGCTAGGTTCTTTAATAATTTTTTGAAAATAATTACTATATTTTTTCTTATTAATTAAAGTACATAGCACAATTTGTATTTGCGAGAAAAAGGCATATTTTGTCAGTTAGTTAAATTATTTATCTTTTTTATAATGAACTTAAGAATATATAAATTTTTCAAATAAATTTTACATAATAACATAAATGCTTAAGGATTAATGTGTTCTTACTAAAACTAAAAACGAAGAATGATAACTTGTGAAATTAATGTAATAATATTATAAAAATTTTAATAATTTTTAAGTTGAATATATTGACTGACATGATTGGGGGCTTATATGGGGTATAGTTTCTTTGCTTGTTGCGTTAACTAGATAGGTTCAACCATTACTATTGTCAAGAACTTGTATTTTTCTACAATATATATTTTATCACTTTAATAGAATATTTATGTAAAATTTTAATAGTTCATACTTATCTTGATAGTGTACACGTGCAATGGTTCGTATTTTTACCCTTTAATACTAGCTTTCACGTTGGAAAAAAATAATAGTTTAAGTTATTTTCTTAAATTGTAAGAAACACCATTTAATAATTTTCCTAATATTTAGGAATAATTACTTAATTATTTTTCTAACTCTTAAGTCTTTGATCTAAAAAATCATGTTATTTAATTGGAGTCCTTCATATATAAACTCTATTTCGATTTAAGGTATTGAATTCCAATCATTTCATGAGTATTTTTTTATATTGAGTTTACGAGTATTTTTTTGTTATAAAAATTTAGGTTCAGTAGTTCTTATTTTCCTTTTCTTGGTGTATGTGTCCTTATTTTCCTCTCTTTTTTTCCCAGTTTTAGGAGTACTTTTTAAATATTTACGAGTATTTCTTTTAGATAATAAAATGCTAATTGAATTATTTTTCTCATATTTAAAATTTTAATATATATCCACTAAACTTTTGTTATTAAATATAATTGGGAGTAAGAATAAATATCTAGCAACCACAAACGTATTGATCTCAATCAATTCCAATTTTCTTAAAATTGAAGTACCGAGCTTAAATAAGAAAATATTTTAATTTTAAGAAAGTAAAAGAAAGAGAAGTGTTGGTGATATTCAAACACAAATGGTTGTACTAACGTAAAAGTCCAAAACTGATGTCACAGAGATTTCCTATTACACTAAATGTAGAATTCTTATTGGATAAGAATTACAATTACATTTAAATATTTTAAACTTTGGATGAGCTAAAATTAATATTTCAATCAACAAAAAAAAATTCTTTTTAACGTTAAGAACAATCTTAATTAACAAAAAAATCTTTGATTGAACTAAGTTGCGTTCTTTTCAAAATTTATAATAAAATCAATTATAATTTAGCAGTAATAGTCAAACTGTTAACAATGTAAACGTTGAAAACAATAAAGATAAAACATTAGAAGACAAAATACAGTGAGTTACCATTAATTTTCTTTCTTTTTGTATTCATTTAAACAAACGGCAATACTTTTCTAGGTACAAAATTACTTATTTTAAAATATTAATTTAGTGTCACATTTTAAAATTTAGCATTTGATAATTTGATTTACATGTTCTTTGTATATTCATATTTTATTGATTGACGCTGAGCACACGTGCGACGCACGTACACTGGCTAGTTAAATGAAACGGACAACTAGCAAAATAAAAAACGGCTCCTTCTCAAGCAATTGAATGCCAACTTGATTATAATCAGGATTCACGAGTCATGACTTTGTTTTTTCATGATTCATGACTTGATAACAAAATATAGGGCAACAGCGAACTTCGACTTGCTTTTCACGCTAAAGAGCAATTAAATGGTACTAGTAACATTTTGTAACCATTTTCTTTTCCAGGAAAATTTCTTTTTTCTATTCCGCTGTGAAATTTATTTGGAATCTTTCACCAAAAAATGTAAGTTTAAAAATGCATATGACAAATGAGACTTAACACAGATTTATTAATAAGAAGATAACGAATTTTTAAGAATGATTTGAACCCGACAAATGAGAGTTATACATCAGAAAGTAATATAAATGACAACTACTTAAATCTCAAAAATATGCATTAGAACATGTGCTGAATTTATAATACACGTACCGCCTGGTATGAACCAGGGCCCTTAATTATAGGAAAAATATCCTGAAATTTGTAAATATTTCACTAATGGTGGAACCAACTGGGCCACCAGCCACAGTGAGAGAAATTTAAAATGTATTTTAGTGAATATACCACCAGACATAGTACTTTGGTAACTCCAACTTTCTTTTAAATTTGATAATATTGACAAAGATAAATGACCATATCATTCTACTTTTGGCCGACTGTATTCATCCTTTCAGTTGCCTAAACTCCTTAAAAATGTATAATTTTTATATATACGTATATTTTTGTATGTTATACACGGCTCTACTATATACAAATAATTTCAGCCGTGGGCTAAAAGCTATCTTTGCCCTTCTTCATCTCCATCATCATCAAGCCATCTACAAAACTATTTTGGTATATTACTCTTGCAATAGCAATTGATTGGACGAATTTAACATGTTATTCATTGGCATAGGAACAGCAATGTCTATATCATTCAGATTCCCTTCCTCTGCTCTCCTAAAGCTAAAGAACCAGAAATACTAGAGGGGCAAAAAGAAGAAGCAAAGCTGTTTAAGAAAATTTATATAAAACTCAACTCCATAAATATAGCCAGAGTTAGGACAGAAAAACTTTTAAAAAAATGAGTTTTTGATTTTGAAATGAAAAATCATTTTTGAATGTTGAAATTATTTTTGGACATACATTTACTTGAAAGGAGTTTGAAGTTTGTGAGTAGAAAATTACAAAAACTACTCTAGTGTTGTTTTTAGGATTTGAAGATTTTCTTTTAAAAATCTGCCAAAAAATGATTAAAATCTATAAACAAACAGATATTTAAAAATAAAATTTGAAAAAAAAAAAATCCCAAATTTTATAGCCAAACTAGAACTATATATTCCCAAAGAGATAACCATGGCTTCAACATGCATGAAGCTAGCCACTAGGAACTTTCCATTGTTTAATGCTCTCAAATATCAACCAACTACCAACAATTTCTCTCATTCATCTAGTTTTGATTTGCCAAGAAGAGATCACAATCCCTTTCAAAGATACGCTTCAATCTTCATGGTACTATCAGAACTTGTACAAAAATACAAAAATGTGAGTTCTGAAAACTCCGATTTCTCAGAAAATAATGAAAAACTGATGCTACTCATCTGGTCTTTTGATTCATTGCTGTATCATTTTCCTCCTTTCAAGGAAGAAAGAAAAAGATAATACGATCACGGTCACACTGCTGCAGAGTCCACATGATAATAAGCATTTAGCTACAGACCTCATCAGTTTCTGTCTCTACAATAATAGCTACCAACACCATGCACAAGATCAAGTGATCGGAGCGCTTTACTTTCTTTAATAAACTTACTTGACGCAAATCTAGATTAGTAGACCTGTGACCATCGAATACATACAAAATCAACTGGAACATAGATATTATATGTGATGGAAATGTTATATCAACAAATAGCACAGCTATCTTCCAACATTAGTAGACCCCGAGTTTTCTGCTTGCCTGTGAGACCCTTTGTTAGTGAGTGTTAATGAATCAAGAATAATGTCGTTGATATTCATCTCGATTTCAGCTTCTCATACCCGAGTTGAATGTCCAGTAGAAAAGTTGAATTTTCCATAGAAAATTTAGGCAAGGGAGAAAGATTTCTAGCTACACAGCCAAATTGAACGGAGAATTATCTAGTTTGATATTTTACCTCCTTATCTGGTCCATTGACATCTGATCGTCATACTTGTTAAAATCAAGGTTTGAACTATAGTCCCCGTGATCATGCCATACCATAAGCCCTGCAAGTTTACTTGCTACATGTCATCTCCAGTATATGCTTATCTTAGAGTATAGTCGCTTTACCACAGTTAATATTACAAAGGGAGATAGATTGTAAAATATCATGGTTTACTGTTTTACATACCGTTAATCCAAAATTTAGTGACCATCCAAAAAATATTCCAAGGGGCACTCCTACTAAATAGTAGCTGCCTAAGTTGACATATGCCACATGTGCCTGCCAACCAGATCCAATTGCCGTGCCTGAAAACATGGTAGCAAATAATTAACTACTACAATACATGGTTTTTCATATATATATATATGTGTGTGTGTCAGCATCTAATACTTTGAGATGGATTTAACTTTTAAAGAATCTTTACATTATCAACGTATTTTAACCTATTGTAGGAGGTATCTTACCTTATTTTCTAGGCTACTAATTCTATTGTTATGAAAAGTTATCTCTAATTAGTATCTTTTAGTACATGATAGAGCAAAAATTATTTTACGCTGTCAATATATAAAAGTTAAACTCCTTTAAGATTCCTCACCTGAAAGAACTGGTTGAATGCAGTTACAAAGGATTGTGGTTGCCAACAAGAATGCAAATCCACAAACCATTTTAGTGACAGGAGTACTTGACGTGAATATCATCGAAAGCTTATCAGGAAAGGCCATAACTATTGACCAAAAGAAAATGCCCAATGCTAAAGTGTTCAACAATGCAACTTTCGTTGCAAACTTTGCGCGATTCCCGTTTCCAGCTCCAAGCTCATTTGCAACACGTACCCTGTATTTAGAGAAAAATATATAGTTACCGGATGAAACTTTCGTATGGTACTATAGCCCAATAAAACTTCAGTGGCAGAAAACAAGAAGTGACATATGGTCTTTCTTATTACTAGTAAGCATTCATGTACCAGAAGAGGAAAGATAAACACACCATAAGATCAACTTGATTTAACAGTAGAAATAAATTCAACTATTTGATGAACATACCCTGTTGCTGCCAAAAGACCTAGTGGAATCATGGATTCCCATCCGATGATTGTAACACTGGAGAAGAAAGAACATCAATACTCACAAAATCAAGTACAAAATAGCATTTAGTACAGCTGAATATACAATAAAATAAACAAACCAGATAGAGAGCGCATCAACTGCAACCTCAGTATTGTTCATGTAACCCGACACAATAACTAGCACTCTAAAATAAATATGCTCCAACCTGAAATATCAAACATTTCTATGCCTTCAAAGATTAATATGTATGTAGACATATGTAAATGTAAATATGTTCCTGATAAAAGAGAGAAACTAGGGATAAAAGAGAATACAATAGCATCACCCCAGAAGCCACAGAAAGCTTAAAGAAATCCCAAAGACCAACAAACGCTTGCATAGAGAAACCAGTCCAAGAATGAAGGCACCGACCAAAGACAATGTAAGCAAGAAATCCCAACACAGAAATCCACCAAGAGAAATCAAGAATGAGGGCAGTCCCAACAATTCCAACTCCCAGCTTATATAGAAAAATCCAACTCAAGACCACATGAAGAGCAAGTGTCCCACCAGAAATCCAAGCAATTACCGATGTTTTTAGCTGACACTGCAGGAACCTTAACAAAGTAAATTGAAAAGGGAAGCTCAAGTGCATAGGAATCAGCAGAATTGCCACTTTTCCAGTCAATTTAGCCACTGCTTCCGGCTGTCCCAGTAGCTCCAATATAGGCTCAGCATAAACAAAAAGAGGCAATTGTAATATTGAGTTGATAAATAACACAACCCAAGAACGTTGCAAGTATACACCCAACATATGGTATTGCTTTGCCCCATAAGCCTGGCCACACAATGTCTCCAGAGCACTCGCCATTCCCAGCTGACCAATCAGTAATACTTCAACAACATCAACAAAATTTCAACCAAAAAATTTATATAAAGAAGCTGATAGTTTTCTCTATATCAGACATGGATTTAAATTAACTAAACCTCATTATTTTTCTCATTTTACAAAAATCAATCATTTGGTGAGTACGTTCTTTCTTTCGAGTTTAAATTCTATACACAGACAATGTAAAAAAAGGTATTTAAACAATATGATTACTTATATTGTAGTTACAGGTAAAAGGGTAGCCCGGTTCACGAAGCATCCCGCGTTTTTATGCAAGGTTTGAAGTAGACCGCCTACCCTAATGCAAAGGGTTAGTAGCTTATACCACGGCTCGAATCCGTGACCTACTCCTCGCTGTAGTTACAGGTAGATATCTCTATTTTGATTAAGCACACTAATTATATTAAGAACTACATACTATTAGTGCATATAACTTAAAAATCCTTTTGCTTATTTTTCAAAAAGAATGACATACCAAGAAGCCGAAAGTAATGGGAATGAAGAAAGTGGTGGCAAGGGAAATGGCGGCGAGGTCACGGTTACCCAAGTGGCCGGCGAAGGATTGACTGATAACTGTGAGAGAAAACATGGCCAATCGGCTGAAAATGGAAGGTCCAGCTATTTCCCATATCTTCTTTGATTCTTGGTATGTTCTTTTGACTAAATTATCTGCTTTTGATTCTTCTTCTTCCGCTCTATCTTTGAAGTGTAAAAGGAGCTCATTTCCTGTGGTTGAATTCATTCTTCTATTGAGTAACAGCATCGCAACGATAATTGTCGAACTAAAAGTACTACGGGTTCAGAAAGACAGCAATGTCGATCCAAAAATATAAATTAAAAGCCAAGTTGGGAAATTAAATAAATAGTAGTAGTAATTAACAAAATTAATAGACAAACTAGTTAACCCCTTTTAACTGAGAAACAGAAAAAAGGTTAAGGTAGGGAAATGAGAATGGAAAATCCATAAATAATGCTCCTCTTCGGCCATAGATTTTGGCTGATATTTTCAAAAAAAAAAAAATTAAAAAATTATTTTATTTATGATATATAATCAGTTTTTTAAAAGGAAAATTGAAAAAAATTTATCAAATTCCTAAAATTGATTTATGATAGTTTTTTGGTGATTTATTTTCCAACACAACTTCGATTTTTTTTTTCTAATTTCAACTAAATCTATGTCCCAGCGCTAACAATATTTTAATATTTGTGATTTCGAATAGTGTCTTTGAAATAATGATGAAATATTAGTTATTGGAAAATTACTCTAACTTAAATTATGCTTTTAATCAGAATCTTCCACTCTTTTTTTAAGTAAAATTATGTTAAAAGTTCAAACACAAAATTCAACTTTCAAATACTCTTTTACAACTTTAACTTCAAATAATTTTCCTTCAGCTTCAACAAAATATTATTCAAACATCTACTTAAGATAGATGTTAAGTAGGGTTTACTTTTGGTGGGTTTACTGTAAACGTGATTAGTGCATACGCTCCTCAGGTAGGTTTGAACCAGGAGGTCAAGAAGCAATTTTGGAATGATCTGGACGAGATGGTGCGTAGTATCCTGCACATAGAGAAGTTGTTCATTGGCGGAGATTTCAATGGCCATATTGGGGCTAGTTCTAGGGGTTATGATGATGTGCATGGCGGGTACGTTTTTGGGGATATGAATGAGAGAGGTAGCTCACTGTTGGAGTTTGCTAGAGCTTTTGATTTGGTTATAGCTAACTCGAGTTTCCCGAAGAGGGAAGAGCGCCTGGCCACTTTCCGAAATTCAATGGGCAAGACTCGGATTGATTACCTTCTCTGCAGGAAATGCGATAAAGGTCTATGCACCGACTGCAAGGTCATCCTGAGTGAGCACCTCACGACTCTGCCTAGGCTCCTAGTTATGGACCAGGAGATCAAGAGGAGTAGGAGGAAGAGGACGGGATGCAGGCAACCTAAGATCAAGTGGGTTAACTTGACCAAGGACAAAGCTCAAGAGTTAGGGGAGAAGTTGGTGGCTATGAGGAACTGGATGAGTATGGGGGACGCGTCTAGTATGTAGTCCGTGACTGCGCATTGCATTAGGGTAGTTGCTAGAGAAGTCTTAGGGGTCACGAAGGGTTCTCTTGGGGGTCATAAAAAGGGACTGGTGGTGGAACAGAGAGGTTCAAGGTAAAGTGGAAGCTAAGAAAGCTGCTTATTTGAAGCTAGTAGAGAGTACAAACGAGGAAGAAAAAAGGACTTATCAGGAGTGTTACATAAAGGCAAAGAAAGAGACAAAGTTAGCAGTTAAGACGGCTAAGAATGCAACATTTGCTCGTTTGTACGAGGAGCTCGAGGGCAAAGGTGGGGACAAGAGGTTGTACCGGTTGGCCAAGGTGAGGGAGAGGAAATCCCGTAACTTAGACCAAGTCAAGTGCATCAAGGACGAGGATGGTAAAGTGTTGATGGACGAGGCACTCATTAGGAGAAGATGGCAAATATACTTCTATAAAATGTTGAATGAGGAGGAGGATGATATATGCATTGTGTTGGGTGAGTTGGAGCACTCCGAGAGTCGGCGGGATTTTTGGTACTGTAGGCAGATTACGGTAGAGGAGGTTGAAGGAGCGATGCGTAAGATGTACAAGGGAAGAGCAACGAGGCCAGACGAAATCCCGGTAAAATTCTGGAAAAGCGCGGGGCGGGCAGGTTTAGAGTGGCTCACTAGGCTGTTATAATGTTATTTTTAAGGCAAAGAAGATGCCCAAAGAATGGAGATAGAGTACGATGGTTCCGCTTTACAAGAACAAGGGTGATATCCATAATTGCAACAATTATAGAGGTATCAAGTTATTGAGTCACACTATGAAGGTTTGGGAGAGAGTGGTGGAGGCCAGGGTGAGGAAGTGCGTGTCTATTTCCGAGAATCAGTTTGGATTCATGCCGGGGCATTCGACTACGAAAGCGATTCATCTGGTAAAGAGATTAGTGGAGCAGTACAGGAAAAGGAAGAAAGATTTACATATGGTGTTTATTGACCTTGAGAATGCATAAGATAAAGTTTCGACGGAGGTCATGTGGAGGTGTTTAGAGGTTAGCGGAGTTTTAGTAGCGTACATTAGGGCGATTAAGGATATGTATGATGATGCTAAGACTCAGGTGAGGACTGTGGGTGGTGACTCGGACCTTTTCCCTGTGGTGATGCGGTTGCACTAGGGATCGACTCTTAGCCCATTTTTATTTGTCTTGGAGATTGATGTATTGTCGCGTCACATGCAAGGGGAGGTGCCTTGGTGCATGCTATTTGCCGATGATATAGTGTTGATTGACGAGATGCGTAGCGGAGTTAACGCAAGGGTGGAGGTTTGGAGACAGATCTTGGTGTCTAAAGGTTTCAAATTGAGTAGAACCAAGACAGAATACTTGGAGTGCAAATTCAGTGAGACCCATGATGCACACGTAGAGGTTAAGCTTGATGCTCAAGTTATCCCCAAGAGAGCGAGTTTTAAGTATCTCGAGTCAATTATCCAGGGTAACGGGGAGATTGACGAAGATGTCATACATCGTAACGGAGCGGGGTGGATGAAGTGGAGGCTCGCTTCCGGTGTTCTATGTGATAAGAATGTGCCGTTAGAACTTAAGGGTAAGTTTTATCGAGTGGTCGTTCGACCCGCTATGCTGTATGGGGCTGAGTGTTGGCCAGTCAAGAACTTCCACGTGCAGAAGATGAGAGTAACAGAGATGAGGATGTTGAAATGGATGTGTGGGTGTACCAGGTGAGATAGAATTAAGAATGAAGTTATCTGGGACAAAGTGGGAGTAGCCTCCGTGGAGGACAAGATGTGGGAGTCGCGGCTGAGATGGTTTGGACATCTTAGGAGAAGAAGCATTGATGCCCCTGTCAGGAGGTGTGAGAGGTTGTCCATGGAGAGTTTGAGAAGGGTTCGAGGTAGGCCTAAGAAGTACTGGGGAGAAATGAATAGGCAGGACATGGCGCTACTTCAGCTCACTGAGGACATGACACTTGATATGAGGGTGTGGAGGTCGAGGATTAAGGTAGAGGGTTAGTAAGTAGTTTATAGTGCTCACCGATAGGCTTAGTAGCATGCATTTCCCTTCTTATTCTTTGATTATTATTATGGTATGTGATTTTGTTCGCCTCAGGTATTGTATTCCGTGTTGCTATTATTGGATATTGTTTATCTTTAATCTTCCATCTTTCTTCCTTCCTTGTTTCCCTCTTCTTCTTCTTTCCCTTCCTGAGTCGAGAGTCTATTGGAAACAACCTCTCTACCTGCATTAGGTAAGGTAAGATTTGCGTACAGACTACCCTCCTCAGATCCCACATGCTGGGATCAAACTTAGTTTTTTATTGTTGTTGTTGTTGTTGTTACTTAAGATAGAAAGTGGCAGCTCAGTAAAAAGTTGTCATTTAATTTTCAAATATAACCTTTATATTATTTTCCAACGAACTTACTGTTTAACTTTAAGGACAGAAGATAATTCATTTTCTTACTTTATCACTTTAAATAATTGAAGATTTCATATGGTACGATTTAAGATATAAAGTGGCAGCTCAGTAATAAGCTGCAGACCTTTTTGTTTAACTTTCTTTATTAAATATATAATATTAATTAGAAACGTCTAAGCAGTCATGCACCAATAAAATGAAGTGCTGCGCATCTATAGCAATAATTTATTTTTATTTTTGGAAAAAAGATACTCCTAATAAAAAATCGAGAGATTGAAGACAATGAGATAAGATTACAATAACTGAAAATGACGCTAGATGGACCTTTTAAAATTGTTAGTTATCATTGAACATCATTAAAAATAATTTTGAAAAAATAGTCTTTTGTCAATATTTTAAAACACGCTCGCCAACATTTTGAAGCACCAAAATTTCTAATGATCATCAGAAGTTTCAGCACTTGAATTTTGAAGCACAGAAAATTATGACTATCACCAGAATTTTCAGTCATAACGATGAACGGTTCTAATAATTCGTCATAATTTGTGCCAAAATTCGAACGATACAGTAACTGTTACGTACTTTAAAATTTTGCCTTTACAATTCTAACAATCGAGAATAGTCCTGCCGAGCAAACTTAAAAACTCTAACTTGAAGCTTTTTTCCTAAAACTTTTGTTACATATTAAGAAAAATCAAATAACACCAAAATATCCTATTATTGTTATAAATAAAATTCTATTTAAGGCGAATATCTATATTTTAGAGAGATCTTAGGAATTTTACTTGGTGGCTAAGTCACTCTTTTCCTATAAATAGATGAGTCCTATTCCATTGTAATTTATCCCAAAATTCAATAAGAATTTTCTCTATCTTTCTCTGCAATATCGTTCTTCTTCTTTGATTGTTTCATAACACGTTATCACCATGAGAATCTAACCAATTGAGTAGAAGCTTTGGGATTGAGCATAATGATTGTTAATTGTTCCATGAACTTCCTTCATGATTAAATTCTGGATTTAAGGTAAGTATTTACTTTATTTTTCTCTTTTAAATTCTATAATTTTATTTTGTACAAACAAATACAATAAAGTTTGATTATAACTCTAATAGAGTTTGCAAGAAATTATAACCACGAAGTGGTAAATTTCTATGCCTTGCCATGATCAAATTGATGTATGATTGTAGGCAAAGAAGTGAAAACCCGTCCCATTGAATTTGCTTCATTCTCATTCCCCTTAAGAGAATGTGATAGCAATATGTGATAAGTTTAAAAGAAGACAAAATTATTATCGTGAAGGTATCAATGGATGTGGACGTGACAATATACAAAATTATAATCGTCATTATTGTGATAATGAGAATAATAAGAATTCTCAAAATAATATTTCACTCTTTGAAAGTAATATTTGTCATTGATTTGACGTGAAATTTTGCAAAATACATATAGATGATTATGGTCCATTCATGATGTGAATGTGACAACATCTGATTTATGCATACATATTCATTCTTGAAAGAATAAGAACGTGCTAGTGGTAGTGAATATACCACACTCACCTCTAGAAGGAGGTTTGAGAGAAAATAAAAAAATAATGTCATTATTATGGCATGAATGAGCATTGGTCACGTACCTATCGTAGGCCAAAATATTTTGGCAATGTGATTACTAAAGGATAACAGTAATGCAAGAAACAGATCTTGCATATAATTTTGACAATGACCATAATTTATAACTTTCTCTTTAAAAGTGACATTCACCATATGGATGTTGATGAATATGTGGTAGTACCAAATTAATTGAGAACTTTGGAAGAGCCAATTATTACTATTTTGAAAGGAATACAATTGATTATCATGTCAATTTATTGTGTTGTAGTAAGTCTCAAAGAAACTTATTGAGTTTCTAAAGTATTCGCGAAAGCGGTTGGTTATTTTGAGACTATAAATAAAGTAAAGATTTAATATCATCTATTACTACAACTTGTAGCGGGGTAATATGTATGTTAAAGTTACCCGCTTTATTCTCCAGTTTGTACTACATAATAAAAAAAAATACCACAATAAAGTGGATGTTTATTGATATAAAAATCCATATCATAATAAATTTGGAGTTTATTGATAATTGCACATGTCATGATGTAAACCTGAACTTTATTAATATTGATAATTTATTCAGTTGGCGTAATGTCACGACCCAAATTTTCCTCCGTTGGGTATCGTGATGGCACCTAGTCTTAGGGACTAGGTAAGCCTAACATTACCACTGAACAACAACAATAATAAAGGAATTTTAAAAAAAAAAAATTCGAAGTAGAATTCTTGACAGAGTTTACAATTTTCCCAAAACCCGGTAAATACAAGTCATAAGCTCTACGAAATCTTTCTATCAAATCTAAGTACAACTGTCTAGGAATAAGTATGTACAATTGCATAGAAATAAAACAGGAAGGTGACTCCGAAGCCTGCGAACGAAGCAACAGGTTACCTTGAGTCTCCTCAGCAATAATCTGCGCAGCTACCAACAACAATAACTTGAAGCTGCACACAAAAAAGTGCAGAAGTGTAGTATAAACACACCACAGCGATGCCCAGTAAGTATCAAGACTAACCTCGGTGAAGTAGTGACGAGGACTAGTCAAAAAATCACCGGTCTAATAAGTAAAAAGGCATAGATGTATAAATGACGGAAACAAAATATCTATCTTAAGATTTCTCAATGTAATTAACGATACGATCGAATAATACGGAAGAAAATTCAATAATCACGATCAACGGACATCATAATAGAAATACGCAAAGAGAATGGAAAGAATGCAATCCAAATGGCGGGAATTAAGACCAATAAAAACACTAACAACTCAGCACTGCATCAATTTATTCACGTCATGCCTTGGCCAATAACTCAATAAAAATGGTCAAACCTTCGAGTGAAAATCTTTAAATCGTGAGTTCATTTTGAAAACTTTAAAGATATAATCATTTCGGAATAGAGAAATTTCTTCTTTGAAACATACTTTCTCTGAATGTATATTTATATATTTTTATAAAGAGAAATCTTAACAACATAGTCTCTTCAAAATACGTGGTGTTCAAATATACTTTCTCAAATACTGCTCTTTCAAATATCATCAAAATACGTGATGTTCAAAATATATTTTTTCAAGTACTGCTCTTTTAAATATCATCAAAATACGTAATGTTCAAAATATATTTTCCCAAGTACTGCTCTTTCAAATATCATCAAATACGTGATGTTCAAAATATATTTCCTAAGTACTGCTCTTTCAAATATCATTATTCTGCAAGATAAATGCTTTTCAAATATACTTTCGAAAAAAGAAGTCCTTTAGACATAATTTTTCCTGGAGATAATTGCTTTTCATCTATAATTTTCAATATATACATTTATATCTTTAGATCCAAATCTCCTCAATCATAAAACTACCTGAACTCAGTCCGTCACTCAGAATTTGTCATGCAATGCAATACAGGGGGAAAGCTCTCGGATCTCTGTCCGTAGTCCCAATTTAAATACGTGTTGCAGTACAAGGGGAAAGCACCCGGATCTCTGTCTGTAGTCCCAATTTAAATATGTGATGCAGTACAGAGGGAAAGCTCCCGGATCTCTCTCCGTAGTCCCAATTTAAATATGTGATGCAGTACAGGGGAAAAGCTCCCGGATCTCTGTCCGTAGTCCCAATTTAAATATGTGATGCAGTACAGGGGAAAAGCTCCCGGATCTCTGTCCGTAGTCCCAATTAAATATGCAATGCATCCACTGAGGAAAACAACCAGAATGCGATAGAAACAACATATATTGCCATAACCGACGCGAAAGCAAACAAGGCCGAATACAAAGTGCGATGAGCAAATCTATACAAAGACTTAAATCATAAAAGTGATAACAATTCGCTCATAAGAAGTAGCCACTGAGAGGGATGTCAAGCACAAAGAGAGAACTACATAACGAGGGGAAGACAAGACAAATATAGCAACGATTCTATACATTCAAGCTCGCAACCAAGAAACCAAATCATCCCGGCAAAGGAATCAGCTATAACCAATCTCACTTAGACAATTAGCTTCACCGAATAAACTCAGTTTGAACAATGCTCAATAAATAGGTAGCATCAAAGAATACCATCAACATGGGCAGTCATCAATTAATCCTTAGTAGTACTTAAGAGGAAAAATTATTTAAATCACAATGTATGATTCACGGGCATGCTTGGCCAACGTATAGATATTCCAATTTCTTGTTAGACATTTATAGAGCGAGATTATACTAGTTCTAGTCACATAGGCCACGTATGAAGGAAGACATAGCATAACGGTAGGAAAAAATAAAGTCTTCATTTAAGTCAATTAAGATCATATAACAAACAAGGAATGCTAGGCAAGTACTTCTAACTTGAACAGGAAGAGATGAGACTAGAAATCAGGAATTCAGATATAATAAGTTCAATTCGTATACGGGGAACATAATGACCCAAAATCCCTAAAGGGCAATCTAATTGCAAATAAGTTCGAGTACACACTCGTCACCTCGCGTACGCGGACTACAATCAACATAGAAGACTCAATCCTAAGGGGTAGTTCCCCCACAAGATTAGGCAAGCTAATTACCTTGAATGCGCTGATCAACTCAATACCACGCTCTTGCCACGAGTACCCGACTCCGGGTGGCCCAAATCTAGAAAATTCGATTGCATAGAGTATATATCATCACAAGGAAACAAAATAATTAATAAGTCCGAAGCTAATACGCAAAATTAGGAAATTCGTCCAAAAAGTTCCCCGGGCCCACGTCTCGGAATCGAGTAAAAATTATATTTTCCGGACACCCATTCACTCACGAGTCTAACATATGAAAATCTCTCAAATTGGAGGTAAAAACCCCAATCAAAACTCAATAATTTGGTCTATGAAGTTCATCCAATTTTTTCATTTTTCTACCCAAAATTTTCGAAATTAAAGGTTGGATTTAAGATTGGAATAATGGAAATTGATCTATAATGGATAGAAATCACTTACCCAAGTTACCCAGGTGCAAAAGTCTCCAAAAATCGCTTCTCCCGAGCTCTCCAATTCGAAAGTGGTGAAAATAACATAAACCTTCGGATCTGATATAATTGCCCAGCAATATCCGCACCTGCGCCCATGGGACCGCACCTGCGGAAATACCATCGCAGGTGCGAAAACCCACTATAAGGCCTGGGGTCGCACTTGCGGTCAAATGGCCACACCTGCGTGTGGAAAAATAACCGCACCTGCGAGGATTGGAGGATTGGGCCAAGTCCGCACCTGCGAGCTCCTCGCCGCACCTGCGTGTCCGCACCTACGGAAGGTCCATCGCAGGTGCGAGGTACCAGAACCAGCAAAGGGTTCAGCTGTCTCCCAAGTACTAATTGTGAACAACTATTTTTTGACCACACCCAAATTCTATACTATTTTCGATGTAAATATT
>MDKI01091416.1:0-10690 GCA_005239505.1 Nicotiana paniculata | reverse complement strand
ATATATATATATATATATATTGCGCAGGCTGAAGCATGAAGGCCTTAATTAAACTGGTGATGGAAACTGATTACCAAACTTGTGACCCGCAAATATTGATTCATTTGAAGACGATAGACATGTGTCATGTTTCATGTAATTAATTTCTCTAAAACCCAACCTAATCTTATTGAAATCTAATAAGTCATTTTACTCTATTATGATGATGAATTGCTGACTATTATTCCAGCTTCACTTCGTTGCGTGATTTTTACTAACAAAACGTATAAATCCCTATCAGAAGGAGACATCGAACTGCCTCCCTCATTTCTTCGTTCTCCTTGGTTTTTCAATTATGAAGTCTAGCTTGTAGTAATTGCTACGACGAAAATAGAAATATTCTCAGTAACTCCACCTTTCTTTCACCAAAAACTTATTCCATCTAACATCGTTAGAAATCCGGTAAATACCGACCAGAAAGACCGATCAACATTGGTCGGTTATGGCCAATTACCGATCAAAACGCGTCCAAACACGCCGTGGTCGTTTTGATATACCGGCCAACCTTGGTCGGTAATTACCGATCAAGGTTGGTCGGTATGTTAAAACGACCATCTGAAGAATTTAAAGCACTTACCGACCAACTTTGGTCGGTAAAATATTTTAATAATTTAATTTTACCGACCAAAGTTGGTCGGTGTATTTAAATTATGTTATTTTATTAATTATTAAATTTTAAAAAATACCGACCAAAATTGGTCGGTAAATGAAAATATATATTTTTTTTAAAAAAATTAAAATTTAACAATACCGACCAAAGTTGGTCGGTAAATTTGAATTTTGGGTATTTCTTGTTCATTAACCGACCAACTTTGGTCGGTAATTGTATATATATATATATATATTTTTTTTTTAACCAACCAACCTTGATCGCTGATGTGCAGAAAAATATTTTTTTATTAGAAACCGACCAACTTTAGTCGGTTTTCTGGGTTTTAATTTTGACATAAAATGCCTGTTTTGGCAGTTATACCACATACCAGCATACCAAAATCTCTAATAGTAACATAATATAACAACAACAACAACAACAACAACAACAACAACAACAATGCAACAACAACAACAACAACAACAATAACAACAACAACAACAACAATCAATCAATCAATCAACAAATACTTTTAAATTAACAAATTAAAGTTCAATTGAACTAAAAAAATTCAAAACCAAGTTAAAACTTATTACAACTAGTTCAAAACTGGTTCTATTTGTCTTGTTCAAAGTATATAAAAGTCAAGGAATGTTTTCTACAACATCATCATCACCGTCTGAAGAACTTTCATCTACAAGACGGTATAGAGAAGGGTCTTGGAGAGGACGGGAAGAACGACCACGGGGAGGACGGGAGGAATGCTCACGTGCAAGTCGAGACTCTGGTGATGACTCACGAGACCGGGGCAACGGGAAAGCTCCAGTAGATATAAGAGTTCTGATATGAGCTTGCATTCCAAGGAATTGAGCATCTCTAACCCTTTCTCTTTCCTTGGCCACTTCTAGCTCGGATGTGAGCTTTGTCACAGTCTCTCGCATAATGGAGAGGCTCTCCCCATTAAGTTGCTCGCCTTGCGAGGACGTCCCTATTCCTTGCATTCCACACTTATAGCGATTGAACTTTTTAGTAGGAAGCCCGTATACCTTCCCCCGTTTTGGACCTCTAGCAGACTCCATTCATATTCTTTCAGCATCCTCGTCCGAAGGTTGGGTTGGCTCTCCTGATTCACCAGCTGGCTGAGTGCGTATGAACCTCTACGTTAGTTTGGTAGCGACCATATACGAAAATTTAAATTGAATTAGTATTTCAAAATTTATATAAAAGTAAATTAAAATACTTAAAGAAAAGTAAAAGCTTACATATACAGTCGAGACCCGGTCCTCGACCTTCCTTTCGTGATCCGTCTCTTTCTTCTTCTTTACAATATGTGTCTCCTTGAATACCTCCTCATGGTTAAACATAATAGATATACTTTGAAAATTAAAATAATTTAAGCAATTACATACCAATCTTCTTTTTATTGTCCCTAGGTTGATCGCACCTCCAGCGTGCAAGGATCCTCTCTTCTCAGATGCGCGAGCTTTCTTTCCTTTTTCGCTCTTATCTAAGAACTTTGCGGTAAGCCATTGCCTTTGCAAATCATCCCATAAATTCTGAAGTAATCAGTCAGGCTTCTTGTTCTTCTTTCTAGCATCGGAGAAAGTACGCGACAATTGCTTGCGAGCTTTGTGATGAAAATTTGCAGCCACTTCCGTGCTATAGCGGTGTTCCCATACACACTTGCTATGTATTTCAAAAGTTAAATATTATATGCAAATATCATAAATACAAATTATTAAACTTCTTAAAAGAACATTTATACCTTAAATTGACTGAAAATTTTCTCCTTCAGCGAGAATGGAAAATCAGTCCAAGTCCCATAAGGTCCATCATAAAGCTTTCTGATGGCTTTGGTGATTATCCTCGTAGTCATATTACTCGGGATGAACCTGCAATTTAACAATAAAAACACATTAATATCTTAATAAAAACGTTACAAAACAATAAACGCAAAAATTACAAATAACTCTTACTCATCACCCTCAGGGACTATGATGATCCTGCCATATTGATCATAATGCACCTCCTCGTCATCATCGTCATCATCGTCCGAAGCATGTATATCAGAGGCATGTGTGTACGGTGTAGGGGGTCAGGGCTACTACCTCGCAGGAGAAGGCCTGAAATAGATGGAGTCGCTGATGAAGATGGTTGCGATCCCTGTGACTGCGGCATAGCTGGATGGACCCCAAGTGGCTGTGATACTGATGGCTGTGACCCGAGTGGCTGTGACATGGATGGATGTGATCCATGTGGCTATGACATGTAGGGAGATGATATAGATGGCTGCGATGCAGATGGCTGCGATCCACGTAGTCATGAGGCAGCTGAACTGTATGTCGGACGTATAATCCTATGGCCCTGTGATTAATGACCTGGTGTCTGCATGTAGGTGTAGGGCTCGTGATCCTGTGGCAGCTCAGTATAGCCGTGGGGTGGAGGATAAGACATAGGCATCTCTGAAGAGGATGGAAAAGAGGGAGTATTATTTTCTACCCTCTCTTTCCCTTCCTAGCCTTTTCTCGACCGCGAGAACCAGTAGGGTCATTTTTACCTTGACCCTTGCCTGCCATCTGCATAATATAATACATATTTAGATTGAAACATATAAGAAACCAACTATAAAACGAGAGTGCTTTAAAAACCCAACTTTTTAAAGCTCATCGACATATTGTTCCTCGTCCGAGAATTCTTCGTCCTCACTTGTTTGAGCTTCATCAGTTGATTATTCGTCTTCATTTTCTATAATTGTTACTTCATTTATATCAACTTCTTCCAATATGCGTTCAGGATGTTCCAAATCATTTTCTAATTGATCGCCCACTATGTGGTGAACACTGGAGATATCATTTTGATATGCAACATCTAACACATTCTTGACTTCCACGGTTCCACCCTATCTACAGGTTTAGTTTTTATGACAACCCACCAATCGGACTTATTCCTCCGCAATATATAAGGAGCATAATACACTTGCCTAACATTATGTACAATTATGAAAGGATCATAGCGATCATACTCTCTCGTATGATTAACCTCAATTATGTTGTATTGGTTGTGTACTCTTGTACTTCTTGTTGGATTTGGGTCAAACCACTTGCATCTAAAAAGTATCAATTTCTTATATGGCCAACTTGTATATTCTAGTTCTATTATTTCTTTGAGCACACCATAATAATCAATATCTCCAACTTGGTTTCCATCACCACCTTGAACCCACACCCCGATGTTGTTGCTATTTTTATTTTTAGAGCAATCCTCTGTATGGAACTTATAATCATTCACTACGTACTTAGACATTGTTGTGACTTGAAGCTCAGGTCCCCAAGATATATCTTTTAAAAATTGATGTACACCATTATTTAGATTATTTACCTACATAGTGTTAAAAAAGTCATAAGTTAGCATAACTTATAAACATTATTTACCTACATAGTGTTAGAACATTATCAGGATAAACTTACAAATTATTTGAACCACGTATCAAATCTCGTATATACAGCATCATGGCCAAATTGACCCACGAAGTGACTCTGACACATCAAATATTTTTAGTAGTTGCATCAAGATGTAATCACAGTAAATTTTATATTTTGATAACTAATAAATCAATACTTACTTGAGAAATGGTACAACTTCGGGTCAATTTAGCAACACATGAAGTGTAGCTGACTTGTACTCCATATCACTCAAACTTCTCTTTCTAACATCCTTAGAACATCGACCTGGTTGATTGAATATGGACACTGGCGGATATAACGGATCATTCACACATTCGACCATGTGCCTATTGGACCTATTCCTATAACATGGCACGTTACTCTCAAAATAATAAGAACAAAAATGAGCAGTTTCCTTTGCAAGATAAGCTTCGCATATAGATCCTTCAATCCTATTCCTCTGCTTAACAAATTGTTTGCATTTTCCAATTGTCCTACATAATGTCATGTTAGCCAAGAACATTCAAATAAAATATAAAATTACATCAAACTTATAATATTACCTCTCAAAGGGATACATCCATCTGCATTGAACAGGCCCTCCAAGTCGTGCCTCGCGTACAAGGTGGATTGGAAGGTGTTCCATCACATCAAAAAAACCACATATAAATATCTTTTCCATCTTACTAGAAGTTACACGAATGTTCTGATCCATCCGGAGTAGGTTTTCTTCCCTTAATGTGGTAGAACACAAGTCTTTAAAAAATAAACTAATCCCTGTGATGGGTTTCCAGATTCTTTCAGGCGAACCACAAAATGCAATAGGCATTAAGGTCTCCATGAAAACATGACAGTCATGACTTTTCAAATGGCTCAACTTCCCTACCTCCATATCAACTTTTTTTCAAAGATTCGACGCATAACCCTCATGCATCTTCAATTTCGTAACGCAATCACAAATTTGCCGTCTTTCCTCCAAAGTGAATGTGTAACTTGCTTTGGGCTTGAACACCTAACTAGTGTTTACTATCTGCAAGTATAATTTAGGCCGCCTGCAATATTCTTGTAAGTCCATTCTAGCCTTCGAGTTATCCTTTGTCTTACCTTTAACATCCATCAAAAAAATTGTCAAAATAATTCTTCTCAATATACATGACATCAAGGTTATGACGGAGAAGATTATCCTTCCAATAAGGCAACTCCCAAAATATACTTTGTTTCATCTAATTATGAGTAACACCATATTCGGGGAATCTATAAAGTGGAGCTTCAGTAACTTTACTGAATTTCTGGACCCTCTCCCAAATTTCCTCACCTGAAAGTATCAGAGGTGGAGAATCATATTCCATTTTATTCTTTTTGAATGTATTTTTCATCCTTCTAAACTCATGATCATGAGGCAAGAATTGACTATGACAATCAACCATGATTGCTTTCGGCCATGTTTCAAAGTGAACACTTTACTATTTTTCATGCAGTAACACAAGCTAGCTTCCCAACAGTCATCCACCCAGACAACATTCCATACGCAGGAAAATCGTTAATAGTCCACATTAAATTAGCACACAAATTGCAATTCTGCTTGGTTGATATGTCATATGTTTCGACACCATTATATCTCAATTGTTTTAGCTCATCAATCAAAGGTTGCAAATATACATCAATCAAACTTTTCGGATCACATGGACCGGGGATAATACAATTTAAGAATATTTATGAACTACTAATACACAACTCGGGTGGTAGATTATAAGGTTTAAGAAAGACAGGTCAACATGAATATGGTGTCGCAGATATAGAAAAAGGCGTGAAGCCATCCGCACACACACCTAACTGAATGTTCATTGGTTAACTAGCAAAATTTGGATATGTCCTATCAAAGTGCTTCCAAGCTTCTCCATCTGAAGGATGACACATAACACCAGGTGGTCTTCTATTTTCAAAGTGTCATCTCATATGAGGAGCATAACTCATCGACGCATATAACCTCTTTAACCTAGGTATAAGAGGTAAATAATGCATTGCCTTGATAGCGACCATATTGCCGCTGGAAAGTCTCTTGAAACGAGGCTTTTCACAAAATTTACAACTGTCTAAAGTTGCATCATATTTATAATATAACATGCAACAATCTTCACAACAATCAATTCTCATTGACGAAAGTCCTAACTTAGAAATCAATCTCTTTGCCTTATAGAAATCACCAGGTAAGTTGATATACGGGTCAACTAGTTCACTCATAAGGTCAATGAAAGAGTCCATGGTGGCTTGAGAAATATTCCAATCAGATTTGATACTTAGTAATCTAACTGCAACAGACAGCTCAGAGTGCGAACTTCCTTCACGTAGTGGACGACTAGCTTCCTTTAACTGTTCATAAAAACGTTTTGCGACATCATTAGGAGTTTTTTCAACATTTTCATTGGGCTTACCCCCGAAGTGCATCCCAAAAGCATCCGCAACCATATCCTGAATTCTAGAATCAAGATTTTTATTCCCCACCGACCTACTACTTTCACCAACAACAATGTTATGAAGTATCCCACGTCTACCATCGATCTCTCCATGATAAGTCCACACAAAGTAATTCTCTATAAACCCTTTTCTATAAAGATGAAGCTTAACTTCTTCCAGTTTTTCAAACTTCATACAGTCGCACCTGACACAAGGGAACCTAATTACTCCTTCACTTTGGTATGGTGGAAGTGACATTGCATGCCTAATAAAGTCATCAACCCCTTCTATAAAATCCTCTGGCAATATCCGCCGATTAGGATAATTCATATTGTACATCCAAGTACGATGTTCCATCTATACAAATAAAACAAGAACAAATTAATTTAGTTAATTCATATCCTAATCTTTTTTTAGTTAATTCATATCCTAAAAGTTAAATTCATATCCAAAAAGTTCATACTTAAATTAAAATTTCAATTCATATCCTAAAATTTCGATTATAAACTAAAAGTTCAATTCATAAACAAAAAGTTCAATTCATATCCAAAAAGTTCAATTCATAAACTAAATTTTCAATTCATATCTTAAAAGTTCAATTCATAAACTAAAATTTCAATTCATATCCTAAAATTTCAGTTTATAAACTAAAAGTTCAGTTCATAAACTAAAAGTTCAATTCATATCCTAAAATTTCAATTTATAAACTAAAAATTCAATTAATAAACTAAAAGCTCAATTCATATCCAAAAAAGTTCAATTCATAAACTAAAATTTCAATTCATATCCTAAAATTTCGATTATAAACTAAAAGTTCAATTCATAAACTAAAAGTTCAATTCATATCCTAAAATTTCAATTTATAAACTAAAAATTCAATTAATAAACTAAAAGCTCAATTCATATCCAAAAAAGTTCAATTCATAAACTAAAATTTCAATTCATATCCTAAAATTTCAATTTATAAGCTAAAAGTTCAATTCATAAACTAAAAGTTCAATTCATATCCTAAAAATTCAATTAGTAAACTAAAAGTTCAATTCATATTCAAAAAGTTCAATTCATAAACTAAAATTTCAATTCATATCCTAAAATTTCAATTTATAAACTAAAAGTTCGATTCATAAACTAAAAGTTCAATTCATAAACTAAAAGTTCGATTCATAAACTAAAAGTTCAATTGATATCCTAAAAGTTCAATTAATAAACTAATAATTCAATTCATATCCAAAAGGTCCAATTCATATCCTAAAAGTTCCAATTCATATACTAAAATCTCAATTCATATCCTAAAAAATTCAATTCATATCTAATAGGTTCAATTCACAAGAACAAAACCTAAAAACTAAAAGTTCAATTCATATCCTACGAGTTTAAACATAAACTAAAAGTTCAATTTATATCTTACGAGTTTAAACAAAAACTAAAAGTTAGGATTATATCCTAAAAATTCAACCCATACCCTAAAAGTTCGATTCACAAGAACTAATTTGTGATGACCCAAGGGGTTATTTTATGAATTAAGACTCCGTTCTATGCTTATTAGTCATAAAAATATTTATTTTAACTACCTCAAGTTGCGTGTACAATCTGGGTGTGAAACCGGAAAACTTTTATGTGAAAATATAAGAAATACTAATTTTTAGAATTTAAAGTTTGATTTTAGTTGACTTGAGTCAACATTTTGAGTAAACGGACCCGAATTTGTGTTCCGACGATCCCGGGAGGTCCGCACTAAAATATGGGACTTGGGCGCGTGCCCGGATTGAATTCCGAGGTCCGAAGCCTTAGAAATCAATTTTTGAAAGAAATTATTTTGCTGAATTATTAATGAAATAAAGAAAAGAATTAATGTTTGAAGCCATTGGTATCGGGCCCGGGCCCGTATTTTGGTTCCGGGGCCTGGTACAGATTCATTATAGTATTTAAATGCTATCTGTGAAAATTGGTGAGAATCGAAGTTCATTTGACGTGATTCGGATGTCCGGTTGATAAATAGTGAACTTTAAGTGTTCTTGAGAAAAATGATGAGTTTTGAGGTTTAATTCAAAGTTTTAAATGTTATTTTTATGATTTGATCGTACGAGCAAGTCTGTATGATGTTTTTAGACTTTTGTGCATGTTCGGTTTAGAGCCCCGAGGGCTCGGGTGAGTTTCGGATAGGCCACGGGATGTTTTGCACTTAGAAAAGTTGCTCGTTTTTGTTGTTACTGGTGCACTGATATTTTGTTCATCACGTTCGCGTTACCCCAGTCGCGAACGCGTAGAGTAAAATAGTTGGGGGTCGTTTTTATCCTATGCGAACACACATTCCCCTCCGCAATGTGTTACTGGGCCTGGGGGATGGGGGCTTGTCTTACACTACGCGGACTGGTGACCGCTAACGCGAAGGCCCCAGTCCCTAAAGCTATGCGAACGCGTCCCATTAGGTGCGAACACGAAGGCTACTTGGGCCTGACCCTACCCTATGCGAACGCGAGCAGGCCCACGCGAACGCGATGAAAGCCTGCTCAGCTATATAAAAATACTGTTAAACACGGACAGAACCTATTTTTCACATATTTTTCGAACTACCAAGCCCTAAGGACGATTTTCTTCACCAAAGTTCATCCAAAAAGTGTAGGTAATCAATTCTAAACTCTACTCTTTCAATTACCCAATATTTTTCATCACTTTTAAATCAAAAATCAAGAATTTTCATGGTAAAAAATTGAGGATTTGGGTAGAACTAGAAAATTTTGTAAAAATCGAATCTTTACCTCGAATTGAGGTCGGATTTCGAAATTAATTGCATATTCGGGCTCGGGGATAAATGGGTAAACGTAATTTGGTCCGAACCCCGAGTTTGGACCAAGCAGGCCCGGGGTCGGGTTTTAACTTTTTTTTATAGAAAACTTAGGAAAAATTATAATTTTCAGTAAAGTTAGTTCCTTTAGCATTAATTAATGATGTTAAGTTAATTATGGTTAGATTCGAGTGTATTGGAGGTGAATTTAAAAGGAAAAGCTATAATTGAGCAGTGAGTGGCCTGTGAATTCGAGCTAAGTGCTTGGTTTAACATTGACTTGAGGGAATAGGAATCTCCAACCTAATTGCTATGTGAATTTTTATGTGTGTGGTGTATAGGTGAGGTGTTGAGTATCTATGCACCACCAAATTATCTGTTAAACATTATCCCTTCCTCGTTTCTAATTTATTTGATTCATGGCTTAATTGTTTTATGCTCATTGATGTTTCTATGACTACTTGGCTTTGTTAACTTGTTGATAAGTTTTGGTTCAATTATTTTTGGAAAGTGTTGGTTGTTCCCTTGGTTTCATTGTGGTACATAAAGGTTGAGCGGGTTGACATTGTTATACGAAATATGCATATTCCTGTTGGTTTCATTTTGAGATGATATTGATGAAGTTTATGAGAAAATACAGTTTCTTGTTTATATTTGTTGAGACAAAAAATGTTGTGAAATGCTTGGACTGAATTGTGAGAGTTATCATAAATAAACTGATATGATATGTCTGGTGGGAGCGGATTGCACGCCGCAACAAGGAGTAATAAGGGTGGACAGGTGGGATCGGGTTGCACGCTGCAATATGAGCAATAAGGATGATATATAGATAGGGAGGAGCAATAAGGGTGGATATGTGGGAGCGGGTTGCACGCCGCAACAAGGAGCAATAAGGGAGGACACTTATATTTTACTGATTTTTCAAAGAAAACAAAGATTTGAGAGCTTACTCGTTTACTTCATTATTTTTCATATTTTGCACTACTTTTATTTTTAAGTTCAAGTTTGAAAATTTGGAAACTTACGTGAGAATTGGTTATAGCTGAAACCTGGAAAGGGTGGCTGAGTTATTTTAAATTGTTGCTACAATTATTGTTTGTTTATTTTAGAATTTTATTTTTGCTTTATTTTATATTGTTCACAGGTTGTATTGTTAATGCCCCGCCGTAGCCTCGTCACTACTTCGTCGAGGTTAGGTTCGGCACTTACTCAATACATAGGATCGGTTGTACTGATACTACACTCTGCACTCTCTTGTGCAGATCCAGGTACCGGCTAGTGTTAGAGATTTTAGTAGCGAGCATTCATCATTCAGAGACACGAGGTATATCTGCCGGCGTTCGCAGATTCCTGGAGTCTTCTCTTAGTTTATAGAGA
>MDKI01051368.1:0-20340 GCA_005239505.1 Nicotiana paniculata | reverse complement strand
TAATTAGCCAATTAAAATTGCACACACAAAGAGAAAAGTATAGAAAAATTATATATTTTTTTTTGGTATTTTTATGTCAAGAAATTCAATTAAAAATGGACAAAAATATAGGAAAAATAACGATTGAAGGATAATTGACACTAACAACTTTAGGAGCATTTAAATGGTGCGAAAATTAGGTATTCACAGTGTCAAAGACACTGTTCTTAAGGATATTTTGCCTACACCGAGATAAATAATTTTAAGCGTATCTCCGAGGATTCAACAAACTCTTCTAGTATAACTAGAAACAGAAACAACAAAGATTTATAAAGGAAAAAGCCAGCACAAAAAAGAGGAAGAAAAGTTTTAACTTTTTTTTTTCCACCCACATTAGAATATGAAAACACAAATATATATAGTCCAAAACAAATGAACCATCTGATTGAAAACGTCCAAGCCATAATGGCTTTTCCAAAATAAAATGTCTGTTACAATGAAACAGACATACATTTTCATTTTGATTTTGAAACGTAATACAATTAAGAATTTCACAGTCAGTTAACGTCCAAAATGAAAAGTTTTCCTAACCAAACATTAAAGCAATTTAAGGCTATACAATCTGTTACAAATAGTTGGTGTAATAAAGACCCATTATATTTTGAAAATGTACCTAAACACGATTTTGAACATTCTTTTTGAGATATTAAAATTATTATTAATTTTTAACAATCCCCCACATAGCTCAAAAAGAATATTATAATGAAATAAAAAAATTTCACTGGGTTTTTACAAATGAGCATAATGTGTCGAATCCGGTGTCTCTTGGACTATGAACTAGACCTAGATAAAATAAGATTAAACTTACAGAACAAATGGTGAAGTTCAGAACTTCTATGAACCAAGAATTCTTTTGTAAGTTTAGTCTTATCTATCACAGTATACCCGCACACACTTTGTTGTTTGTCGCGGTTTTGCGCTAATAGACCATGCGCGCGCCTGGTTTTCATGAGTGCTCTGGAAATTTTTTGCCATAAATTTCATAGGAGCGGCCCCACTCCACACTCATATAGTTCCATCCATCAAGTGTATTCTGCAGCATAATACACTACCTATAAAATGCTATGGATTATTGGATTTAAGAGTTTAATAACTCAGTCTCTCATTCCTTGCAGTCTTGCACTATATACACACACACCATAGGAAGAGATATAATTAAATAGTGCACATTTGATCAACTAATGACTTGTTATTACCCATATGAACCTACTTCATGGGATCTCCAATCACATAGGTTGGATTACCATCATAGTTGATATAACTCAAATTGGCAAGAGTCCATTCCCCTCGATGTTTCATATATTAATTTTCTTCCCAAAGGTTTAGTCAGAGGATCGGCCAAATTCACTTCTGACTTCACATAATCTATGAAAATAATTTCATCTTTCAGCAGCTGCTTTATTACATTATGTCTCAAACAAATGTGTCTACTCTTTCCATTAAAGGATTTATTTTTAGCAATGGCTATTGCAGCTTGACAATCACAATGCATCGACACAGAAGGTGTCGGTTTAATTCCTAGTGGAATACTTGCCAAAATGCTTTTTAACCACTCGGCCTCATTGCCAGCCAATTCCAATGCCACAAACTCAGATTCCATGGTAGATCTAGCTATTATTGTTTGTTTAGTTGATTTCCATGCCACAGCACCCCTGCCGAGGGTGAACACATAACCACTAGTGGATTTTGTCTCATCTGAATCAGAGATCCAGTTAACATCACTGTATCCTTCTAGTACAGTGGGAAATCCACTATAATTAATACCATAGTTCATGGTACCTCTCAAATATTTCATTACTCTTACTAATGCATTCCAATGATCATGACTCGGGTTTTGAGTATATCTACTCAATCTACACACAACATATGCAATATCAGGTCTAGTAAAATTCATCAAATGCATTAGACTACCAATAACTTGAGCATATTTATTTTGATCTACTGCATCTCCATTATTCTTTTTTAATTGACTACTAGAATCATAAGGAGTGCTTACAGGTACCGCATCAAAATTATCAAATTTTTTTACGAATTTTTTCAACATAATGGTCTTGAGTCAACATCAAACTATTGTCGTCTCATATAATTTTCATGCCTAAAATAACACTAGCTTCTCCCATGTCTTTCATCTCAAAATTAGAAGACAAGAAAAATTTAGTTTTATGTACCAAATCAAGTCTAGAACTAAAATAAGCATGTCATCAACATAAAGGCAAATAATAACACATGTACCATCTACACATTTTGTATAAACACATTTATCTACTTCAATTGATGAAAAACCATCATTAATCAATACTTGATCAAATTTTACATGCCATTGTTTAGGCGCTTGCTTTTGACCATATAATGATTGTAGCAATTTACATACTTTATTTTCTTGACCAGACACTATACAGCACTCAGGTTGCTCCATGTAAATTTCCTCTTCCAAATCACCATTTAAAAATGCAGTTTTAACATCCATTTGGTGAATAAAAAGTTTACAAATAGAAGCCAAGGAAAGTAAAACACAAATTGAGGAAATTCTAGTTACAAGAGCATAAGTGTAAAAATAATTAACATTTTTCTTTTGAGTAAAACCTTTTGCAACAAGTCTAGTTTTGTATTTATCAATGGAACCATCCGGATTGAGTTTCTTCTTAAAAATCCATTTACAACCAATGGGTTTAGCTCCTGGAGGTAAATCAATTAAAATCCAAGTTTTATTTTGTAAAATTGAATTTAATTCTACATCAATAGCTTCTTTCCAAAATGAGGCATCGGAAGAAGAAATAGCTTTAGAATATGTTAAAGGATCATTATCCACAAGATAAGTATAAAAATCATTACCAAAAGATTTTTCTTTCCTTGGTCTTTTGCTTCTTCTTAAATCCTCACTTTCAAAATTATTTTGAATAATTGGAACATGTGAAATATTATTACTTGGAATAATAGGAGCATCAGAAATTTTCTCAAATTTAAAAGGATAAATATTTTCAAAAAAATCAGCATTTTTTGTTTCAACAATAATATTGTTTTCAAGTAAATCACTTTTGACTACTAGAAATATGTATGCTGCACTGTTTTGAGCATACCCAATAAACATACAATCAGATGTTTTAGATCCTATTTTTCTTTTCTTAGGATCAGACAACATAACTTTAGCAAGGCACCCCCACACTTTCAAATATTTCAAATTAGGTGGATAGCCCTTCCATAACTCATAAGGAGTTTTACCCGTTTTCATATAAGGAATTCTATTTTGTAAATGACAAGAAGATAAAATGGCTTCACCCAAAGATTATCCGGAGCACCGGAACTAACAAGCATACTATTCATCATTTCCTTTAAGGTCCTATTTTTTCTTTCCGCTACACCATTTGATTGTGGAGAATATGACGGAGTTATCTCGTGAATTATGACCTTTTTTTCACAATAATCATTCAACAAAATAAATTCACCACCTCTATCGGATCTAACTCTTTTGATTTTCTTATCCAATTGATTTTCTACTTCAGCTTTATAAATCAAAAACTTATCAAAAGCTTCATCTTTATTTTTTAACAAATAAAATTTTGTATATCTGGAAAAATCGTCTATAAAAGTCACATAATATTTTTTTCCTCCTCTTGTAATAGTTTGTTTCAAGTCTCCTAGATCAGTATGAATTAAACTTAACAATTTGTATTCTCTAAATACTGAAACACATGATTTCTTAGTTTGTTTAGCTTCTGCACAAACTTCACACTTATCAATATTAGAATAGTTGATATTTGAAATAAGACCTTTAGAATGAATTTTCTTAATATAAGATAAACTAACATGTCCTAATCTAGCATGCCATAAATTAAAAGAATCAATCAAGTAAGCAGAAGTACTAACATTTTCATTGATAACATTGAGTACAAACAAGTCATGATTAAAATAACCCATGCAAACAAAATTATTATTCTTGGTCAACACGACCTTATCAGATTCAAAAGAAACCTTCACTCCCACTTTTCCTAATAATCCCACAGAGACAAAATTGGCTCGGATACTAGGAACATCAACATGTCATTCAACGCCAAAGTTTTGTCAGATGTGAGTTTGAGAAGAACTTTGCCTTTTCCAAGAATTAGAGCAGTTCTTGAATCACCAAGATATACAAACTCTTCTCCCTCCTCAACTTGGGTGTAAAACACAAACTCTTTTTTGTTAGCACATATGTGCCTAGTGGCACCCAAATCTAACACCCGATCTTTCACATTGGCCACAAGGTACACTTGGGAAACAACTGCAACAATTATGTCATCCGCTTTGGCTTCAGTTAAATTTACTTTAGTCTTAGCGGGATTGTCATTCCCAACCCTCTTCCGGCATTGAGCAGCATGATGGCCAGGTTTGCCACACACAAAGCAGTTGCCTTTTTTTTGAAGGTTTCATTGTTGGTTTTGGGCTTATAACCATTTCTTTTATCATACCTGTTATTTGATTTGTTCTGCCGCTTATTGTTCTCCACCAGGTTGGCTCTTGTAACAATCTCCTTTCCTTTGTCAGCAACAACTTGCTTGTGATTGGTATTTTCAATTATTATATGCTTGACCAAGTCCTTCAGCGACAATTG
Organism: Nicotiana paniculata; assembly: GCA_005239505.1. Taxonomy (NCBI): domain Eukaryota; kingdom Viridiplantae; phylum Streptophyta; class Magnoliopsida; order Solanales; family Solanaceae; genus Nicotiana; species Nicotiana paniculata. Next base: position 15,713 of record MDKI01051368.1, on the reverse strand, counting down.
CTTTTGTTTGTGTTTCAATTGTTGTTTGTAGTCACTCCAAGATTTGAGAAGTTTTTCTATAAGCATACCAACAACAAACTGTTCGGGCAGAGAAATATCTTCAGATTTGAGATCTTCAATCAACTTGTGATATTCGTTGATTTGTGCAGTTATGTCCTTGTCCTCCGTCATCTCCCACTTGTAGTAGTTTCCAATTACAAACTTTTATTTAGTAGCATCTCCAGCAGTGTACTTTGTTATCATTGACTCCCAAATTTCTTTTGCCTCCTTGTAGGAAACATAGACATCGAAAAATTCGTTAGAAATAGTAGAAATTATGGTATGTCTACATACCTTATTAGCATGATCCCATTGATCCATCTGAATGGAGGTTGCTTCAATTGGCTTAGGATCAGCAAGTGCAAAAGCAACTCCATGTATATCCAAAAAAGATTGCACGCGTTCCTGCCGACGCATAAAATTATCTCTACCAAAAACCTCAATTTCTGAAACATCAGGAAAAGGTTTGGCATAGGTAATTGGTGACGGAACAACAACATAAACAGTTGGTGCAGCAGGTGTAGTAGCATCATTAGCAGCGTTATTCTCCATAATAATTACGTGAAAATATCCTTAAGATTGTTGGAAAATATTGGATGATTATGGAGAATAAAAGATTTAGTTTGAGGCGTGTCAAAGACACTGTCCTTAAAGATATTTCGCTCACACCGAGATAAATAATTTTAGGCGTATCCCCCAGGATTCAACAAACTCTTCTAATATAATTAGGAACAGAAACAACAAAGATTTCTAAAGGAAAAACCCAGTACACAAAAGAGGAAGAAAAGTTTTAACTTTTTTCCCCCCACCCACAGTAGAAGATGAAAACACAAATATATATAGTCTAAACAAATGAATCATCTAATTGAAAACGCCCAAGCCATAATGACTTTTCCAAAATAAAATGTCTGTTACAGTGAAACAGACATACGTTTTCATTTTGATTTTGAAACGTATTACAATTAAGAATTCCACAGTCAGTTAACGTCCAAAATAAAAAGTTTTCCTAACCAAACATTAAAGCGATTTAAGGCTATACAATCTGTTACAAATAGTTAATGTAATAAAGACCCATTATATTTTGAAAATGTACCTAAACATGATTTTGAACAATCTTTTTGAGATATTAAAATTATTATTAATTTTTAACAGTATTTCTTCTTTTTCCTTACGCTCTCCACTTTTTTTAGCTTTCTTCAGGAAAATATATTAAAAAATGGCCATAAGGAAATCAAAAAAGCAACCACAAGCTGCAGTTTTGAAGAAAATTATGAAAAGGTGTTCGAGTTTAGGTAGGAAGCAATGGTATAATGATGAAGATCACCTTCTTTTTGGTACATTTTGCAGTTTACGTGGGAGAGAACCAAATTCGATATATTGTACTAGTTTGTATCTTAACTCATCCTGAATTTCAGTGCTTCCTCCAATGCTCCGAAGAAGAATTTGGATTTGATCACGATATGGGCATCACCATTCCTTGCGAAGAAGTTGTTTTCCGGTCTCTAACTTCCATATTGTGAATATTAATTGGTGTTTTTTGTTTCTCCTTTTTTTTTTTTCCTTTCTTCACTCCAATGACTTTTTCTGATTTTTTTTCCTTCTTAGTTTTATTACTTAACTTTTACACCAACTTAGGCATGCATATAAGTCGTTGTAGTATAGTGGTGAGTATTCCCGCCTGTCACGCGGGTGACCCGGGTTCGATCCCCGGCAACGGCGCATCTCACTTTTTGTTTTTTTGTTTAAAACAAACGTAGGAACACATGATATCCTTAGCTCTTTTTATGGTTAGAATCAGATTTGTACAGAATTTTTTTTTTTGAAGTTTTTCTTTGCATCACTGGTGCTTTGTTCTTTGAATCAGATTGAAGTTTTTCTCTCAATCATTCATCGTTAGATCTTCCTTTCATTTATGCAATGGTTGACCTATATGCAATGGCCTCTGATGCTCAGTGAAAGCAATTTGGTATATAATCTGCTATAGTAATCCAGACTTGGTAAAATACAACATCAACTAAATAATCTGCTATATAACCAGTTAAAATACACTCATGGTGTAAAGTTATTTATATTGTTAGCGTATATTAGTTAAATCAAACAAAACATTTCAAATGATAACCTAGCTAGCAAAGTGGAGAGGCTGAATTATTTAGAACTTCAAGATAAATTTTAGTCAGGATACGTTTAGTGACAAAAATGGATGTTGTATCTGTATTCTTTGAGTTACAGCCTTTGTGAGCCAAAAAGCACCAACCTTTGTGGTGTTATACCTCATTGAGATCCTAACTAATCAACTGTACAAGACGGATCTCCTGCTTTGATATATAAAATTTTGAGTTTAAAAAAAAAAAAATGATCTCAACTATGTTCTTAAATCCTAAACTGAGAAGTGATGCCAATGAAGATGTCCTCTGAACAGGGAATTGTGACACCACCCATTGGATGATTGAAGCCAAATTCTTCCTCAGCTTGACTAAGCAAATCTTGAAATAAAGGCTGGCTCAAATATGCTATGGGAATTACAAATCTCTTCCTCTGCTTCTCCCCAACATAAACAGCAAAATAGCCCTTGGAAATATCAGGGGATGTTGAGGACTTCTTGATTATACGAGGAACACGAATAGCCATGATTTTTTCTTTAAGATGAGCAAACGATAAAGAGAAGAAATACTAAGATTCTGAAAGCTTTGAGTAGTTTTCTAGTTTTGTGGAGAGCTGTGGTGGTGTGAAATTTCTCAAAACATGTTTATATAAGCAAATGACAAGTCATAAAAAATAATGATTTTGTGGTGTAGAGCCATTTGGGTTGGGCATCAGTGAAAGACAATGACATACCAATAGCCACATGGTCCTGCTTTCCAACTAATTGACATAATTAATTACTTTAGCTCATATAATTTCAAGAACAATAGGTCCTACACCTTTTCTTATAGAATCAAATGCATACGAATATATGGTCCCTTATGATGATTTGTGTCTGGAACACTATCCATTAGGACTAAACACATACCCCATATACAAACTTTGTGTCAATTTAAGTAAGAACTACTCCTATAAGAAAAAATAAGTCAATTATATCTCAAATTTCAATGGTGAAGAGGCATTTGTTGCACTGTTGATTGACAATGGCTGATAAAGTATCACATGGTTTTGCCGTCCAACTGATTGTCAAGTATTTATGATTTTAGGCCAATGTGACTGATGATCAGTAGGCCCGACTGTTTTTATGACATGATAGAAAATACAGGATCTTTAGAAATCAAATTGATAACAACAGGTGATTGTCCTGTAATTATTCAGGTCCGTACCACTTGTTTTGCAATTAGAAATAAAGTTACTGCAATATCTAATAACTTGTTTGGTCCCTCATGCTAAGGTCCATTATATAGGATCAACTTTCCTGATTAGGATTACCGGAGTTATTTCAGCAAATTTTCCAAACAGCAGAGGGCAGAAATGTTTACTCACTATTAACCTGTCCCCATGTCTATAGTTTCCTAATTTCCATTGTGAGTACATATGTTATATCTTAGGTTTAATTAAGTTACATTTGTTTCAATCAGCGGCGAAAATGTTGAAGATCTTGAATCAAATACGAACAAATAAAACCGATCAACAAGCTCAGATCTGCATCAGGGGTAAAATTATTGGGACACATGAAAAGCTTAAAGTTATAACAGCTCTTGAACCAATGATAATGTATTGACCATTCCAGGTGTAGGATAGCTTCATTTAAGAAAACAGACTCATCCATTCTGTGTTCTTGCCATAAATAGGATTAACAACAGAAATCAAACAGTAAACTAATAATGAATACCGCATATTCGGAGAGTGTTATCAAGTAAGCAGGGAGCTTAGCTTGAGAGAAAAAGATGTTCTCACATCCCTAAGCTACACAGGTAATTGGAAAGCCAAATGGTAAACATGGTAGCTCTTATCACATCTTCAAAATATTTTTTCTATTGCATTCGGGTGCACTTACAAAACCAAGAAGGTGATCACGAATTATTATATTGCAATAAATTATTCCATCAATATATGGAATTGATTCAAACCATAGAAGTAAAAAAGTTCATTACTTCAATTTCTATTGAAGTAGAAAAATGTGTCCTTAGTCAGGAGTATGGAGCTAAATTCATTAGTCTACCTAGTCAGAGAGTGGTAACACTCCTCATTCTATCTTCAAACTACTGTTTCTTCTAACTCCTGACCTGTACACTCTGGAAACCGTACTTTACAGCTTTACAAAATTGTGTAAGCAAATACTCTTGACTGGTTAATTTCATTTCACTTCCTCAAGCGAGATGTGAGATCAACGAACACATCCTCACTGCAAGGAATTGTGACACCACCCATAGGATGATCAAAGCCAAATTCTTCCTCAGCTTGACTAAGCAAATCTTGAAATAAAGGCTGGCTCAAATATGCTATGGGAATTACAAATCTCTTCCTCTGCTTATCCCCAACATAAACAGAAAAATAACCCTTGGGAACATCTCTAGCTGTAGAAGACTTGTTGATTATACGAGGCATACGGATAGCCATGATCGTTTAGTTCAATATAGATGAGAAAATAGGGAAGAAAAGAATTAGTAAAGACCCTGAAAGTGCTTAACAAAAAGGACCCTGAAAGCAGAGAAAAGCTTTGTATGGTTTCAAGATTTGCTGAGAGCTGTTATGGTAAAACCTTCTTGTATGTGTTTATATAGGCCAATGACAAGTTGTAGAATCCTAGTGATTTGCATTTTCAATAGGCATTATGTGGGCACCAGCTAAAGACAATAGCACCTGAAGTATCACATGCTTTTGCCTTCCAACTCATTGTCATACTATTTAGTATTTATATATTGAGACTAGTCTAAAAGCAGAGGGTCCCTCTGTTAGTTCACAACAAAGAACATATGGAAACCTCATCTTCTTGAAAAATGGTATAGTTAGGGACTACCTCTAGGCATTTCTTGAAGTTAAATCAACAAGTTGTAGTCAGAATACCAATGATTGATCATCAAATGCGAATATATAAGGCCATATCCTGAGAATTTTAGACAAAAATCTGATACAAGTTGGTTCTTATGACAAAAAATTATCTTACTTTTATGGTCCAAGTGGTGCTGCAGTTGAAGACATCAAGAACACTTAAAAAATGGTCAAATTGTGATGATTATTATTGGAATTAATAGAGAATTGGATAAGGTTAGAGTATTTCTCCAGTTTCATTTATCAATAAGATAGGTCCATGTTTGTGGTCAAAGAAAAACAATACCAACCAGTGTCTACTTTTGTTGCGCCAATGCTGAGCATGGGTGGACCTCAGCAGTAATTTTGTGGGAAACAAGCAAGAGAAGAATGCAGAAGCTTGTCTTTAATCTGGTGAGCGATTATGATATAGACTGGTACTAATCCACGAACAGCATGCTGACTTAAATTTGTCAAGAAAATGAACATTTGATCAGATAATATAATCCACAACAAGTTGACTTTGAATAGCTCTTCACGGAGAATCTAAATTCCTATACCAAAAACTTAGCATTCTAAGTGTTTATGAACAGCCAGAGCTATGGCCTGCATGATACTAGGACAAGGACCTCAAAATGTACGGTAAAACCAAAAGAATTATGGACAGGGGAGAAATAGCCTCTGAATGCTCATCAGGTGACTCGAGAACAACATGCTTCTTACTGCATGGATAGCATAATTCCTCCCCTAGCTACATAAGTTAATCAACTACACAAAAGCATCAACTCTTTACAGTTGACGTGAAGAGCAGAACCAACAACAAGTAGCAAGCTATGAAATTGATTTAGCATGACTATTTCAATTCTTGGTCTAATGTTTAAGTAATCAAAACTTCTAATGGCTTGATCCTAGCATCAGCTAGTTTATTCATTACTCCCTCTGTCCCACTTTATGTGACACCTGTTCCTTTTTAGTCTATTCAAAAAGTTTCAAACATTTTTCTATATTAGAAACAATTCAACTTTAAACTTCTCATTTCAACCTTCAAGAGACGATTTATAACCACATTGTTGTAGAACTCAAGTTTTAAAAGTCTTTCTTTTTTCTTAAAATCCGTACTAAGTCAAACATCATCACATAAAAGGAGACGGGGAAGCTATTATCGCAAAAGCTAATATCTCTCTCTTTCAAAGCTAAAGAAGTATTGGTCTTTCTTCTTCTTTCTAAAGTTCTCAACTTTCTTTAGTATTTTTTCAAGAATATATATAGTACGCCAAAATGGCCATAAGGAAATCAAACAAGCTGCCACAGGCTGCAGTATTGAAGCAAATTCTAAAAAAGTGTTCGAGTTTGGTAACAGCTATGACAATGAAGACTACTGCCCTCCTATTGACGTACCAAAAGGACATTTTGCAGTTTACGTCGGAGAAAATCCAACGTACCAATTTCTTTTTTGACTTATCCCGAGTTTCAGTGTCTCCTTCGTTGCGCACGACATGGGCATCACTATTCCTTGCGAAGAAATGATTTTCCGATCACTAATTTTCATGCTCCGGTAGTGAAGTGTTTGGAATGAAGAAAAGAGTAAATATTAGGTGTACGGTTTTTTTTTTTTTTTGAGTAAAACAATTTAATAGTTCACTATAATTTGGATTTGACTATGACATGGGAATCACCATTCCTTCCATGCTCCGATAGTGAAGTATTTGAATAGGTTCTAGTTTCAAATTAAATTCAAGCTCCATCGAATACTTTTGACCGTAAAACAATCTAAGATCGTTTTTAGCTTGTAGTCGAATTGGTCACAAAATTCAACATTTAAAAAAAAATATTGTTGCAAGCTCCAATTAACTATAACAATAAGAAAAAAATAGAAAAAAGTAAAGTTAGAAACAAAAGTTTATTTTGCAATTCACAAAGAAGGACAAATTAGGGCGTTACAACAAAAACTCCATTTTAGGTAAATATATGTCATTATCAACTTATTTTTCAATAAGAAACTACAATGGCACTAAAGAAATAATCAGAGCCGATTCTATAATCCAAACCAAACAAATATAGAGTTACTAATGAATTGTGCATAGTGCATCATCCAGCAGTGCAAAATAAAAAATTTCCATTTGAGGAATTTACAAGAGAAGACGTCTCACATTCTTTAACATAGATATTTTTGTTCTCACGCTAACATTTTTTCTTTAAAATCAAAACATGAAATATGCAGTTATTACTAATGATATCTCAAACTACAAATATATTGGTGAAGATATAGCAAAATTGAACGTGCAAAAAATATTCAACAGGGAAACCTCCTAGGAGTTAATGGTGTTGGGTTTGAGAACAAGGAAATTTTTATTTTTGAGATTTTTGTTTACGTGTTAGAAGTCTAAAGTTACGTTTTCCCTTGCTTCCTTCAAACTTTATACTCCCTCCATTCACTTTTACTTGTTCTTTATGGGTTTTGCACACCCCCATAAGAAATAATAAATAAAGTGTATAATTTACCATAATATTCATATTAATTGATACCCCCTCCGTTCATTTTTACTTGTCCATTATGGACTTTGCACACCCCTTATGAAATAATAAATGAAGTACATAATTTACCATGATACCCATATTTATTGATGTGTTTTTTTAATGAATTTGAGAATATGATCTGAAATGAGTAATTAATATTATATTGTGGGTATAACAGGAACAAAGAAATTGTCTTCTCTTGTTATGCTAAAAGTGACAAGTAAAAGTGAAAATCTATTTTTAGAATACTGGATAAGTAAAAGTAAACAGAGAGAGTACTTATTTTTAGTAAATTTGAGAAAATGATTTGAAATGAGTAATTAATATTGAGGGTATTACAACAACAACAACAACACAGTAAAATCCCACTAGTGGGGTCTAGGGAGGGTAGAATGTACGCAGACCTTATACCTACCCCAGAGCGGGTAGAGAGGCTTTTTCCGGGAGACCCTCAGCTCAGAGACAATAGATCTGTGACAACAAAACCCGAAAAATAATATCAGCAACGTGAGAGACAACAAATAAATGAAAAAGCAGTAACACAAATATCATGCAAAAGTGTGAAACACAACATAAATCGCTAGCAGTGCTAGACAAAACACTATCATACTCGTTGGTACAAAGAAAGAAACCGGGACAAAGAGAAAAACCGCTCGACTACCCTTTAACCTACAAACCTAATGCTCGACCTCACACCTTCCTATCAAGAGCCATATCCTCAGAAGCCTAGAGCCGTGCCAAGTCATGTCTGATCACCTCACCCCAATACTTCTTGGGCCGCCGTCAACCTCTTCTCGTACCTGCCAAAGCCAACCGCTCACACCTCCTAACCGAGGCATCTAGGCTTCTTCTCTGCACATGTTCGAACCATCTAAGTCGCGCTTCCCGCATCTTGTCGTCCACCGGAGCCACGCCCACCCTCTCCCGAATATCTTCATTCCTAATCTTATCCAACCTAGTTGCCCACACATCCATCTCAACATCCTCATTTCTGCTACTTTCATCTTCTGGATATGTGAATTCTTGACTGGCCAACACTCAGCCCCATACAACATGGCTGGTCTAATCACCGCTCTATAGAATTTACCTTTGAGTTTCGGTGGCACATTCTTGTCATACAGGACTCCAGACATTAACCTCCATTTCATACACCCCACCCCAATACGGTGCTAACATCCCCGTCGATCTCCCCATATCCCTGGATAATTGACCCTAAGTACTTAAAAACTTTCTCTCTTGAGGATGACTTGTGAGTCAAGCCTGACTTCTACATCCGCTTTCCCTGTCACGTCGCTGAATTTGCATTTCACATATTCCGTCTTAGTCCTATTCAACTTGAAACCTTTAGACTCCATGGCCTGCCTCCATACCTTCAGTCTCCCATTAACACCGCTTCGCGTCTCTTTAATCAGAACTATATCATCAGCGAAAAATATACATCGTGGTAGCTCTCCTTGGATATGGTGTGTCAGTGCATCCATTGCCAGGGTAAATAAGAACGGGCTGAGTGCAGATCCTTGGTGTAACCCCATAACCACCGGAAAAGGCTCTGAGTCACCTCCCACAATCCTAACCCGAGTCATAGCTCCATCATACATATCCTTTATCGCCCCAATGTAAGCCACTGACACACCTTTTACCTCAGACACCTCCAAAGGAAGTCCCTGGGGATCTTGTCATACGTTTTCTCTAGGTCAATAAACACCATATGCAAATCCCTCTTCCTATCCTTGTATTGTTCCACCAACGTTCTGATAAGGTAGATAGCTTTCGTAGTAGAACGACCCGGTATGCACCCGAACTGGTTTTCCGATATAGACACCGCCTCCTTATCGTCCCTTCCACCACTCTCTCCCAAACTTTCATGGTATGACTTAGTAACTTGATACCCCTATAATTGTTACAATTTTGGATATCACCTTTGTTCTTGTACATCAGAACCATTGTACTCCACTGCCACTCATCAGGCATCCTTTTCGTCCTGAAAATAACATTAAACAACTCCGTCAGCCACTCCAAACCTGCTCTACCCACATATCTCCAAAACTCTACTGGAATCTCGTTTGGTCCGGTCGTTTTGCCCCCCGACTCATCTTCCCCATCACACCCACGACCTCCTCAACCTTAATGCGCCTACAATACCTAAAGTCACGGTGGCTCGCGGAGTGCCTTAATTTCCCTAACACGATGTTTTCATCCCCCTCTTCATTCAGAAGTTTATGAAAGTATGATTGTCATCTTTGCCTAATCTGGTCCTCTTCCATTAATACTCGACCATCCTCATCTTTGATGCATCTCACTTGATCCCGGTCGCGAGCCTTCTTCTCTCTCGCTTTAGCCAACCAAAATAACTTCTTGTCCCCACCTTTGCCCCTAAGTTTCTTATATGGCCGACCAAATAAAACAGTCTTAACCTCTGTGACAAGTAATTACAGGAAAAAAGAAATTATCTTCTCTTGATAGGGTAAAAGTGACAAGTAAAAGTGAAAATCTATTTATAGAATATTAGACAAGTAAAAGTAAACGGTATTATTTTTGTACTCTTTGCCGTTGTGAAGACAAACTCGTTCGTTGATATTGATGATAAATCTTTAATTGAGTGGAAAAAAAGAGTCAAATAATGCTAATTGACTGGTAATTTCTTGTATACAGCATCATATCTTTGGAACAATCTGTTGTTGGTTAAAATATTATTAGTATCATTCAAGGATCAATGTATTGGTTGTCTAATTCTTGAGTGTTGCCTATGTATATATATATATAATATTTTTTTCTCGCTTAAAAATACGTATGGAATGGTCAAAAAAATATTATTGGACAGTACGAAATCTACGGAATAATGTGCTTGTCTAGTTGTAGTCTGTACAATTCCTTCGATTCATCGAGAAATACGATCTAATTAGTGAACTTGTTTACTGAATCTTTCAACTCCACTTAGAAATTATCCATTTGCCTATGACCACTCTTAACCCAAAATAGTCATGTTTGATAAAACAAACTAGAATGAGATTCAAATACAAAATTTATGTGATTTAATTGTGTTAGTACAAGATTTGATTCTAATCCCTTGAAAACCACTCCATTTTCTTGTTGTAATAGGACACAGAAATCACACAACGAATTAAGTTTGGGAGTTTGAAGAAGGCTGAGGTATCTGTCATCTGGTGTGACCGCACCTGCGAGGATTTGGTCGCATGTGCGAAGGATGGATGGTCTGGCTGGGAGCGCAGGTGCGATGGCATTTCCGCACCTACGAAGACGCATATGCGGACAGTGAGGCGCAGGTGCGATTTTTGGCTGGATTTGAGGCAGACGCAGGTGTGGGAGATTGGTCACACCTGCGGAAGCGCAGGTGCGAGGACTGGATCGTAGGTGCGAAAATCGGCCTGGGCAGAATGTTTTAAAACAATGATCTTGGTTCATTTTCTTCATTTCTTCTTTGGCTTAGGCGATCTTGGAAGGTTTCAAAGAGAGGATTTCTTCATGGATTGTCAAGGTAAGTAACTCCTTCATGCTTCTAAGTTAAATACAAGATTATATGCATGGATTAGGCATGAAAATTGATTGGAAATTTGGAGAATCTTAAAGAAACCTAGAAAATAGAAATTGGATTTTTAGCCATGAATTGAGCATGAATATTTGAGTAAATTGTATATTTGAGTTAGTAACGCTATGGGTAGGGTATATCTTCGAGAAATTTCGGATTTCGGGCACGTGGGCCCGAGGGTATTTTGGTCATTTCACTAAGCGGGGTTGAGAAACTATATAATTTGAAAATGTTGCAAATATTAGAGTATAATTTCATTGGGTTGTCGTTGTTTGGATAGTTTTAGGGCGTTGTGCGTCCGTTTGAAGTCATCGGAAGGGCTTGGAGGCCGGTTATGGAATTTCGAAGCGAGGTAAGTCTCCTTTCTAACTTTGTGAGGGGGAATTGTCCCCGTAGGTGAACTAATTAAGTATGAGTTACTATATGCGGGGGCTACATACACACGAGGTGACGGGAGTCCGTGCGTAGCTACTATTATGCCATGTCCGGGTAGGCTTGGACCCACTAGCATGCCTTACCTGTTGTACCTGTGATCTAGTCTGTAATATTACTGCTAATATAATTAAAATTGTAATTGAATTACTAAAGAAGATTAGAGTTTATTTTCTAAGCATCTAAAAAGAGAATTAATTTCCTTCGCGGGCAATTGTGTTTCCGGAAAAAGTGATACTATTGAACATTTTTAGACTTGGAAAATAAATTTCGAAAAAAGGATTTAAACACTATTTTATGGTTTTCAAAAGAGAAATACGTCATTTACTTGAGTATTTATTTTCCCGACGTATTCGGGGTGGACTATTGATTGTGCCTGACTGCATGTGACCGCTTCGCAATTTACATTCCGCGAGCGGAGTGTCCCCACTCTCATGGGAGCGGGCCGTACGCCACAATGGATTGAAAGATGCACTTTTGGTACGGGCCGTTCGATCCTCGACAGTGCATAGACATGAGTATTTCAGTGCCTTATATATATTGCTGCTTTACTACCTTTACATGCCTACCGTATTCATCTTATGCTGTTAATTAATTTGCTGGCCCTTAGTGAGTGTCTAATTCGACCTCTCGTCACTACCTCTCTGAGGTTAGGCGGGCGACTTACTGAGTACACGTTATTTTTGTACTCATGCTATACTTGCTGTGCATTTTATTGCACATGTACTTTCATAGCAATGTGGAGGATTCAGAGACTTAGGCGAGTTGCATTATCCGGAGGCAATCCGCAGCTGACAGAGTCTCTCTCGTATTGTATTTATTTTTATTTTAAAAATTTTCTTGTCCAATTTGTACTTCGGACATGCTTTGTAAGGATTGTATAAATTCTTAGAAATTTCTCATATAATTATGACACCGGGTTCTGGGATGTGTTGGGATATAATTGCTAAAATAGAATAACTATTGTTTTACTCGACATATTTTATTTAGTTAATATGTAATAAAGTGTAAAGAAATGCTTCTTCATAAATGATAAAATAGGAAATTGTTTCAATTAATTAATGATTGGCTTGCCTGACAATGATGTCCGGCACTATCACGACCTTATGGATTTTGGGTGACATATTCAAAAGTAAAACAAAGGGAAAAATTCTTGCACACCAAAGAGAAATAACAAACACTTTTCTAAAACAAGATAACATGAGAACTAAAATTGACATGATTACTTTCCAACATTTTCAGACAACTTCAACCCAATAAATATGCCCGCTAATATAGCAGGTGAAATAGCACTTGCTGCACTTTCATTTGTTACCACTTCTCCACTTTCTTCAATGGACGAGCTTGAAGATGACTCTTCCTGTGAAAAACTTATTTTTTGAAATTTGTTGAAGGCTTCTAAGGCTTCATCATAATATTAGAAAGCATGAAAGTAGCTACCCTCGACTCCAACAAGCATTTTAACACACTCAAACCAACATTTGTATATTCACGGCTTCTTACCACAAAAACAACAAACACCATAGATTTGAGTTTTTGTTTACCTTCAGTAGATTTTTCAAATTCATCGAACGCCGATATGGCCGCATCTTGAGACTTGAAAGACTGAAAGATTCTACGCTTAACCTCGATAACCATAGGAGAACATTCACTCCATGAGTAGTATATTCCTGGCCTTTTACCAGAAAATACAACATATACTTTTGAAGCACTATTCTTCTTCGAATGTATCCTTAATCTATTAACTCACACTTAGAAGAGGATAGGAGTTTAAATGAAGGTTTGTTTAAGTATGTTTTCGGCCAAAAATGGTTTGTTTAAGTAGGGTTTCGGCCATCTAGGTTTGTTTAAATAGTAGGGCTTTGAAGACCTTATTATACTAAAAAATATATGAAATACACAATCAAATACTAAAAATATACGAAATTCACAATTAAATACATGTATATAGATGAATTATTTCGAATTATATGGGAGTATACTACAAAAAAAAGGATGAAAATACATAAAAATAAAATAAAATAATAGCTTTATGAGAAATAGGGTTTGAACCTTTGAGATCGTCCATGCATTGGGAAGACAGATATTAAATGATGGGAGAAAAATATTTAAAATTAACTGAAAGGGCATTATGTATAGAAATATGCCTGAAATCCTAATTGAGATGTAAAATTACCTCAGTGACGCCATTTGGGTCAATGTGGCCAAAAATGGTGTGACCAAAAGGATTTTCCCATAGATATAACATTATTTTTCTCGCTTAAAAATACATTGGTTTCTTTATCAAAAACATAAATAGAATGCTCAAAGAAATATTATTGGACAATACGAAATTTACGGAATAATGTGCTTATCTAGTTGTAGTCTGTACAATTCCTTCGATTCATGGAGAAATACGATCTAATTAGTGAACTTGTTTACTGAATCTTTCAACTCCACTTAGAAATTATCCATTTGCCTATGACCACTCTTAACCCAAAATAGTCATGTTTGATAAAACAAACTAGAATGAGATTCAAATACAAAATTTATGTGATTTAATTGTGTTAGTACAAGATTTGATTCTAATCCCTTGAAAACTACTCCATTTTCTTGTTGTAATAGGACACAGAAATCACACAACGGATTAAAACTGATGTGGTTTTCCTCCATATATAAATTGTTTCACTCCACATCCCTCTACCCCAAACACAAAGAAGTTCTATTAGTATTTCTTCTTCTTCCTAAAGCTCTCAACTTTCTTTAAAAAAATCACGAAAACAATACAAAAATGGCCATCAGAAAATCAAACAAGTTATCACAAGCTACAGTATTGAAGCAAATTTTGAAGAGGTATTCGAGTTTGGGTAAGAAGCAATGCTATAATGATGAAGATCACCTTCCCATTGACGTACCAAAAGGACATTTTGCAGTTTACGTGGGAGAGAACCGAATTCGATATATTGTATCAATTTTTTTCTTAAATCACCCTCAATTTCTGTGCCTCCTGAAGAGTAATTTGGATTTGATCACGACATGGGCATCACTATTCCCTGCGAAGAAGTTGTTTTCCGGTCACTAACATCAATGTTTTGTTAGTACCTGAAAAGAAGAAAATATTGTGAATACCAAATTGTGTTTTATCGTTTCTTTTTTATGTAACATCTTTCTTTATTAACTTTCTAGTTTTGAATCCAATTTTAACACCAACCCTATGAGCACATACAAGTCGTTGTAGTATAGTGGTGAGTATTCCCGCCTGTCACGCCGGTGACCCGGGTTCGATCCCCGGCAACGGCGTTTTTCCCTTTTTATTAAAAATAAAAATAAAAATAAAAATAAAAATAAAAATAAAAATAAAAACCCAGGAAACACATTATATCCTTAGTTCTTTTTATGGTCAGAATCAGATTGGTAAAAGAAAAAAAAAATGGAAGTTTTTCTTTGCAGCCCTGGTGCTTTATTGCACCCTAAGAGAGAATTATAAATCTCTCTCAATCATTCATCGTCACATCTTCCTTTCTTTCATGCAATGGCTTACCTATATCTAAGCAAATTCAAGCCATATGCAATGCCCTCTGAATCCTAAGTGAACAACTGGCTTATTAGACCAAATTTTTTTTTAACAAATCTAAACAGTTTGCATGAATAAAACGGAACCAGCAACAAATATTAAGCTAAGTACTTGATTTAAGCAAGTTCATGACTATTTCAGTTCTTTGAAGATTCTAGATTTACAAAATAGTCGAAAGTTTTAAATATTTGGTCGTAGCATTGGTGGTTTAATGATTGTAGCGGTAAACTAAAGAGCAACTGAAAAGGAAGGTGATGCCAATGACTTTCTGTAAGCTTGGAGAAAAGGAAATTCAAAAAATTCAATAGGAACCTGGGCGGCCCGGTGCACTAAGCTCCCGCTATGTGCGGGGTCCGAGGAAGGGCTGGACCACAATGGTCTATTGTAAGCAGTCTTACTATACATTTCTGCAAGAGCGCTGTCTCCACAGTTTCAATAGGGAACCCGCAGAAAAGTTAATAATCTACTGTTCCTGATAATAGCTATTCTTTTAGGCATGGAGTAGATTTATCTGTACCTTTAGAAATGGTTTTGCAGAATTAAGAAATTCATTTTTTCTCAGCCTGATATGCTCTCATTTTTTAGGCCAAGAAACTGCCTTTTAAGTAGCTAACTTACCGGTTCAACATTTTCATATATTTCAAACAACAAATTTGCAGAAAGAAATAA
>MDKI01120854.1:0-23518 GCA_005239505.1 Nicotiana paniculata | reverse complement strand
GTTACTAAAAACTACATTACGTTAAATACTCGTCATTTGTCTATCATTTAACTAATTATGACCCAACGAATTCGTAATGCTGAATTTCAATGATTTTGACAGATGAATTATGGATATGCCCAGAAAAAATACAAATCTTTCACAATTAATCACTGATAATCAATAAAGCCTATGAAATTAATTTATTTATCGAATTTTGTAGGGGCCTTTTTTAGGTGAAAAATCACATGCTCACACATGTGAGTAAAACTTCTTAATCTAGCAAAAAGGGAAGATGGTTGGGGAAAAATTCACAAAGAAGGGGTGGTAATCTAATGAGGTCACCTAGCGTTCGTATTGTATGCATGATTTCCAATTCTGAGTTGAATATGTTTAATTGTGAACTAGATGTACAGTACTAGTCGGTTCGGTGATTTGTGAGTAAAAGTTAAAAAGGAATTTCGACCCCAGGTATGTATGGCTAACTTTAATCTTCGTAAAGTCACATAGTTGGTGCCAGAACAGTCGCTACGTGTTAATTGTGTAAGTATGTGTAAATTGGGTGTTCTAAATATGTTGAGGCAAGATGCCCTACCCTCTGGCTGTCTAGCTGAAATTCATGTATTTTGCTAATCGGAATTGTGAAAAGGGGATTTACTTGTGAATGTTTTACCATGTGTAAGGTTGATTAAGTACCCTAATATGCTGGTATGAAAGATTGGTAACAAACCCAAGTATGTGAACATGACTAAGTGCCAAGAGCTGTGAAATGATATGATAAACAGGAAAAGATATGTTGTGACTTGAAATCGTATGGGTGATTTGTTGTACTGAGATTGTGTCCTTATGATGAAATTCTCTGTGATTGAATTGTTAATTTAAAATGTTAATATGAAATGTGATTGTCTGGTGGGATCGGGTTGCGTGCCGCAACACGAAAAAATAAAGGTGGGTGATGTAATAAGGGTGGCCGAGGTAATAAGGGTGGCCGAGGTAATAAGAATGGAATGAGATCACGTTGAAATGAAGAATCCACGAAATTCTTGCATATGGTGTTGTTGGAAAGGGAAAAGGGGAAATCTGTGGAACTTGTGATTTTGATTGTTTCTGTTTGTAAGAAATGCTTGCTAACTCTATTAGTGTCTCTTATCTGTGCATTTCCGATCTTACTCAAAGTAAAGTTTGTTCATACATACTAGTACTATTCCACAGTACTAACGTCCGTTTTTCCGTGTGCGCTACATTTTCTTATATGAATGTAGGTGGTTCTACAACAGGTAATTCAGTCCACCGGCAGTAGTGCCTCCTCTCCACTCCGCAGTTAAATTGGTGAGCCCCACTTCCTCCTGGGGCCATGTGTGGTTCATGTCACCTTCTTTTGGGTCTATTTTGTATTGTAAGGTATAGCCGAAGCCTTGTTTCCGACAAGTATTGTATGAAATCCTATCACTCGTAGAGGCTCCATAAGCATAACGTGGGTATTGTACATATGTATTTTGGGTAGTGACAATCGTGGTCCACGCGGTAGAAGTATGTATGCTGTATGTATCTTGCATGATTTTAGTATCATATTGCTAATAATAAGAGGTAGAAATGAATTTAACTTGGAGTTTTATGTTAAGTCTCAAATTGCTAATGTACATGAATAAGGTATATTGAAAAATCAAGAGGGAAATGCGTGGTATAGGTGAGGTAAATTCAGGTCCGCTTAACTGGGGTCACCCGGTTGAGCGCCAGCCGTGTCCCTCGATTTTTGGGGCATGACACACCTGGGTCATGGTAAAATTTATTATTTAAAATAATACCCGAATAAGTCCCCAAGTTATTATAACTGTATAAATTCTTAAACAGACGTATTTTTCAGTAAAAAGTACCTCGGAATTTGAAAGATGAATTTTCTAGAAACTTGGGCTTTATGCGACGCACTATGCGATCGCATAATGTGTATGCGAACCGCATAATGGTCACATACATGGGCGGAATCACTGCCCAATTTGAGGACAACTATGATGTCCAAAATGCTATCGCGTTGGTTATGCGGACTGCATGGTTGTCACATTCTTTCCCATTGATTTTGGTGAGGGAGGTTATGCGACACACCATACGATCGCATAACGTGCATGCGGATCGCATAGTGGTCGTATACCTACACAATGTGTTTTAAATGTTGGCCCATTTTGAGGTCCATTCTGCGGACCGCATGTCAAGAATGCGATCGCATTCTTGACCGCATTTCGGTGTCGGGCTCCTATTTTCTAATTTTAAAACCCGACCCCCAGTTCATTAAAACACCCCTCCCCTTCATTTTTAACTGATTTCTGAGGAAAAGTAGAGAGAAGGGAGAGAGGGTTCGTGAGAGGGAAAATTCTTCTTCATCAAAATTGATTATTCAAAGCCGCTCAAGCCCGGAATCTATCGAGTTAGTGTTATCTTCTCTACTCAAAGAGGTAAGTCCTCACCCCATTTTCTCCAAGTTCTCAGATTTTAATTAAGAATAAAACACATAGGATGGTTCTTGAAAATGTAGGTCAAACCCATGCATGCATGTGAGTAAAACTTCTTAATCTAGTAAAAAGGGAAGAGGGTTGGAGAAAAATTCACAAAGAAGGGGTGGTAATCTAATGAGGTCACCTAGCGTTCGATAAAATGCTTAAAAGAGTTCGAATTGTATGCATGATTTCCAATGCTCAGTTGAATATGTTTAATCGTGAACTAGATTGACGGTACTATTCGGTTCGGTGATTTGTGAGTATAAGCTAAAAAGGAATTTCGACCCCAGGTAGTTTAAAGATCACAATTCATTTCACATACTCGTTACAACATATAAAAATCATGGAAGTTATAACAAAACACAATATTGTTACAATATAAGGACTCACAGTCATGCTAGACACCAATGTATAGATACGCCTCACCATGACTGTAAAGCGTACTCGACAATTAGCAAGTATCAAATAAGACTCAACTCCTATTCCCTCAAGCTAAGGTTAAACCAAACAATTACCTCAACTTCCACAGCCAAATCAATCCATAACAACCGCTTTCCCTCTCAAATTCGGCTCCAACTCAATCAAATCAATACAATAATGGCTTCACAATATCAACGTATGCTAAACAAATCAATCCCAATACCTAATTATGGATTTCCAAGATCTGTTCCAAAAATCCCAAAAAATTGACTCCGGGCTCTCTTAGTCAAAACACGAGGTTCGGACCAAAATCATATCACCCATTCACCCACAAGCCCGAATATATAATTTGTTTTCAAATTCGACCCCAAAACGAGGTCTAAATCAAGAAAAATTAAAAAGCCCTAACTCTACCCAAATCCCCAATTTTCTACCCTAAATTACATGTTTTAGGCTTAGGAATTCATTAGATGTTGATGAAAAATGAAGGAAACGAGTTAAAATTTACTAACCCAAGAACTTTTGGTGAAAGAAAGCTTCAATGGACGCCTAAGGACCTTGGAGAAGAAAGAGCTCCTGAAAACTTATGAGAATCCCGTAAGTACACTGTTCTGGAAATTAAAATATATAACTGGGAAAAATTGCCCTTCGCGTTCGCGGAAGAAAGGTCGCGTTCGCGAAGGGTAGACCTGACAGAACATCGCGTTCGCGATATGAGGAGTGCGAATGCGAATTGAAAAGGCAGGGGGGGGGGGGGTGTCCCGGATTTGTTCTATGTGAATGCGTGGGACCTTACGCGAACGCGGTGAAGGAAGTTGCAAGGCTACACATTCGCGAAATGGTGTATGCGAACGCGAAGAGGAAAAGAGGGATAAGTCCCCCAGGGTCAAAAACTCTACGCGAACACAAGCGTAGGGGTGTGAACGCAAAAAGAACATTAAAACAACGAACCAAACCTCAAAATCACTAGTTTTTCTTCAAACTTCATAAACTTTAAAATTTATAGTTTTAAGTCTGAAACACGTCAAACAACGTCCAATTTCAACCAAACTTCACAGAAATATCTTAAACCACATATAAAGCCTGTACCGGGCGCTGGAACCAAAATACGGGCCCGATACCAACACGTTCTAACCAATTTTCATTTAAATTTTCTTTCTAAATTTCAGAAAAACAATTTTACTCCAAAATTCATTTCTAGTGCTTGGGACCTCGGAATTCGATTTCGAGCATACACCCAAGTCCCATATTTTCTTACGGACCCTCCAGGACCATTAAATCATGGGTCCGGGTCCGTTTACCCAAAAATGTTAAACGGATTTAAATTTACTCATTTAAATATCAAATTTTAGTATTTTTCACATAATATCATATTTAAGCTTTCCGGCTACGCGCACGCAAATTGAGACAACTAAAGATGAGGGTTTCAAGTCCTCGAAAGCATGAAATAGGTAAGAAAATAGGTGATGGCCCCTTTGGGTCGTCACAACATTGGTAGAAGAGATGAAGGAATTTAAAGAAAAGAAAATAAAACAACGAGCTTCACTGTTTGATCACATTGGAGGATCCACACCTCGTGTCTCGGTGTTTGAAAAGCTAAATCACAAAAGATAATGCGTATCTTTCAAACATCTAATGGAAGTTTCCACTACCTCGAAGGCCTCTATCTTTTGTCGCATGGGAACCACAAAGAAGTCACCCTCTAGAAATATATTGTCGAAACATGAGGAGTAGGGTCATTGCAAAGTTATTGTTGGCAAAGAGATCTGTAGTGGTTTCCCATCACGTATGAAGTGGAAGTCTGTTTTGTCAATATCCACAGATGGTCCACTAAAGGTGAAAAGGAGTACCAATGTTTACACTTGCCAGCGTAATAGGGGAGTAAGGAAAGAGGAAGGAGCTATGCTGACCATCCTAGGAAGTTAAAGGGTAAAGTTAGACTTTGAGGAAAGATCCCATTACATAACAGTAGATGATAGTCCATGCCTTGACGTTGATGATGAAGTCCAAGTCTCCCCCTCAATTAGAAGATGGCGGGATATTGATATCCATTTTTGACCTCTTATTTTTATAAATGTCATGTATACTTTCAAAATATTGTTTTTGAATTATTTCAAAATTTACAGGGGTCATATAAGTATTTTATATAATTTTCCCTAATTTTAAAACATTAAAATTGATTTCCTAGCATTTAAATTACTCAAATATTTTTTAATTACTCCTTCAAATTATTTTGTGATGACTTAATCATCCAAAATCATTATTCACATCTACATGTATGTTTTATTATATTTTACTTCATTTCATATGATTATCTTTGTTTTTTAAGCCATTTGCAATAACAACATATATTCTATGCATAAGTACATCTATTACATTATTCATGCTGAAATAATATTTTTTTATTTTTATAAATTTTAAGTTATTACTTTAAATAATTTTATTTCACAAGTAGTATTTTATTATATATTAATTATTTTTAAACAATTTTCGTGTATTTAATTATTAGCCCAATAAAAGGCTTATTTACGGACCTAAACCTTGGTCCAATACCTGTAACCCAGCACCAACAGCCCACTATCCTATACCTATCTCCTAAGCCGCCCCATGTTCCTTTGATCATGTCCCATGATCTCAATGATCAACACCGACAATAACCTTCTCCCTTTCCGTATATCCATATAACCCAAACCTTATACCCTATTTTCTCGTCTCTACCGCCTCTACTCCCTTTACTCCTCTCTTCTTCTTTACAGAACCCTAGATTTCATATCTCTAAATCCTCTCTGGATCCATCCCCGATATGGAATCTTTTCGTGATTCTCTTGCCTTGTTCTGCAACTACTCACACGTTCATGGTGTTACTTAGTATTTACCTATCTTTGGTAATGTCACGACCCAATTTTCCGCTATGTTGGGTATAGTGATAGAACCTAGTCTTAGGGTCTAGGTAAGCCTAATATTTACTAAATAATAATAATAAATAATATCTAACAACTTTAGAAATGAAATTTTCTATAATACCCAAAACTGACAGTACAAGTGATAAGCCTTTGTAGGAGAATTTTTTTTTTTCATAATGAATACATCATTGTTATATTAGTTGTGGTATTAGGGTCCATGATCCACTCTAAAACATTTGTTATCTTAAGTGATGTGGTTCGCATGACTTACCACTCATACTTTTATTATCTATAACTGGTAAGGGATGGACAAGATAATTGTTTTGTTATTGGACCTGGACTGTTGAATATGGTTCTTGCTACTGTGGTTTTGAGCATACTATCTGCGCCTGGAATATGGGCCTGTCCAAATTGTAATCCATTTGAAGGCCTAGATGCATTACAGAGTTGTTTTACATTAATTATTATGCATGTATTTATTCCATTTTTGACCTATAATAAATGGTAATAATGAATAATGGGGTGATTAATTAAAAAGGGACTGGAGTATTCTAATATTTGTATGAAAGGGTAGAAAACATGTATATAGGGTCTCTATTTTAAATTTGTTATTTCGTTCAACATGCCTTGTTTGTAATTCTGTTTGGTATGTTGCAGACTAATAGAAATCATGTCTATAGGAATCATGCACACCATACTTGTACACTGTTCAAACACGTTAGTCTAAGCATCTTCCATACTCATTTCTATGTTACTACTATACATATAGGCATCATGCCTATATGATGTATAAAATTTGCTTTGTTAACCTAGATATCATGTCTATAGGACTACAACTAATCAACTAGTCAATTTATTCTATTACTTTTTGTGCGATGGCCATCTATATATCATGATTATAGGATTCTAATATTTTAATCAACTATTTCCGCTGTTTACATTACAGTGCCCCACCTAGATGACATATCTAGAGGAATGAAGTGTTACAAAATCATGCTTAATTGTCAATTGTTAGAAATCCTGCCTATAGGATGTTGTTGTGCACATAATATCTATTTATGAGATCAACGTCGTTAGTACTAGACTCTTAGAGCTGTATCACTGCCTAATTATGCAACTAGTTTAGAAATGCATATATGACATTAATGTCTACCTAAGGTGCATGCTTATAAAATAAACATTAGTAATCTAGTTACTCGTATTGCTTTATTACCTCACCAACAATAGAAATCATTCCTATAGGACTTGCGATGTTTTAACCTGCCTGTATGTTGCTTAAATAATACAGGAATGCAGAATAACTTAGAAACCATGCCTATAGGACTTTAAATTTTGATTATGAAATTATTCATTGCCTGAACTGCCCGCGTGCATTTGTTGTTTATGTGTGGAGGCTAACTTGGGTCTTTAACTGTCTTTACGTGAACTGCTATCTATTTTTAATGTCTCCTAGTTTTATCATTTTGAGCAACATAAGCTGCCTCTAGAACCTCCTAACAGTAGGTCAAAAGCCTCCTGGATTATAGGTATGGGACGGGTAGTGCACGCATAGGGTAAGTTGTAAAATTGAATTAGAGTGCTTTTAAGTAAAAACCTTAAAATAGTAATTAGGTAGCAGGAGATGATAGCATGTGTCTGTTGAATAATATGAGCAACCCCCACCTTAAGGGAGTTGCGAAGTATTATATATGTTGCACGTGATGATCCTTTAGGATAAAAAACTTAGGACCCCTCCCCATTTCTTTATGTACTTGTTATTTATACTTAGTCATTTAACATAGATCAATGTAGTTATATCCTTGTAGTCATTAAGATTTGTACCGATTTTCATGTGTTATAATAAGACTTTTTGACTTCCAAAATTCCATTTATTTATTTGATCACCTACTCATACATAGTCCACATAGTTTAAAGTTCAGTCGGGACCCACAGTCGTGGACCTTGGAGAGTGCCTACCACCTTGTCATTGAGGTAGTTTGAGACCTCACCCGATCTTTGGTGACACAGACTAGTCAAACATAGTTATTTGAAAATAGGTTCCCTAACGCACCTTAAAATTCGTTAGTTGGCAACTCTCCTATTTTAACTTAAAATAGTTGTCACACGACGAAACCCTATTTCTCAAGAAAGTGGCTTGCGACAACATGGAGACTCTGTTGGAGATCTACTTAGGCTATTACCATAATGAACTTGATTTATGTGGTTTACTTTCTTTATTTATCTTCATTTTCTTTAAACTTCTCTTACATGCAAATCCCTTTACTTATTCCCCTTCATTTGTTTTACACTGCTATTATATGCACATCCGTTTTCTTATTCACCTTCATTGGTTTTTAAACTACTATGACATGCACATCCCTTCCCTTATTCACCTGAATCTGTTTTAAATTGTTATGGCATGGACATACCTTCCCTTCTTCTCCTTTATTTGTTCTGACATGTATGACCTCTCTCTCTACCTCCTAGATCTTGTCTAAGATTGCTATATTAGGACTCTCTCATCCCTATTTCCCCACTTGCTTCATTACGTTCTCGCATATTTTCATGAGCTAAACTGACTTCTCTCTTGTCTTTATTTTCGTTTCTCTACTTTTCATGATTCGCCTTTGCTATGTTATATACTACTTTTACATACTTTTATCATGCAGATATTTGGAAATGTGTTATTATTCACACATGCTCCGCAACATAATCCACTCGTGCCAATTATCAACATAGCGATGCTTGATGAGTGAGCGCGTTTTCCTAAAACTGCCCTTTTAAATCGGAAAGGCTTATTTGTGGTAGACTAGTCGATCAGCGGTGCAGTCAATGGTCACGTTCTTTTCCCTCCCAAGTTGACCACTTGGGAGTACCAGTCTAGACCCTTCTAGAAACCCCACTCTAATCTGAAATGTACATGCATCATGCTAAACCAAGTATGAATTGAAGAGTTATTAACGCAAACCCGCTAAGATGAAACTTGTCAAAAGTCCGACGTGTTTTCCACAATCCCAATAGAAACTATCATAATATGTGCATTACTTGGTAATAATATGCCAACATATTGATCATTATTGCATAAGTAGTCGAATCTGGAGGGGAAAGGGCTAACCATTGTTTGTCTGCAGAAAATGTAGCATGAATCTGCAACTTTGGTATGGTCCAAAACATCCCGCCTTTGCGACTTAGCTAGTGGAAAGACCTTGCACCTTGTGAGAAAAATCAGGTGAGGATAGCACTTAGTGAGCTGCCATCTTTGATAAGCATTCGGCCAAATAGGGAGCTGATCGAAGCCACTACTATGTTCTGGAAGGAGAAAAGAGTTGTTTTCTGAGTTGAGAATATAGAAATGACTCATCTCCTAGAAGAAATATAAGGTTTTCCCCAGTTTCCATGGGATAGTCTGGGATTACTGGTGCCAAAAATCGCACTTCCCGCGGTTTCCTGAAAATGTTAGGTTTTAAGAAGAATGATGAACTGCTCTTTCTAAAGAATTCATACATCCCTTTTGAGTTTCTCTACGAGCGTTATGGGCATAACATGTCATATCGTCTCCACCATGATGAACTAGCCATTACTTCCTTAGGATGGGTGCACCACTGGGTTTATGTGTTCATTGTATGATTCTTGGGGTTGTTGATATTTGTAATGAAAGGAGGAAGGATTCATGTTTGCTTATCCATGTTTGCAGTATTATCCCCATGATCTTAGCTGAGATGTACCGCGCTCAAGATCCGTGCAAGCAAGGATTCATACACTTTGAGGGTTCTAATCTATTGATACAAGTCTAGTCGCTGGAACACTTTCATAGGGGAGAGTACCGTATAAGATTCTGGGAAGGACATTGAATGACTACATAGCCAACCATCACCCAAAGAAAATGATGTTTATTCCAGACAGGTTTGGGAATCCTGGAAATGCTGTAGGTTGGGTGCATTTCTGGAGAAATCTGACGCACGAGTAGGTGTATTGGACGTTTGTATAGTTTCCTAGTAGTGAGTTCATCATCTGATCAAAGGGGACTACTCACTTGGAGGTGATCGGGCTGCGAGGTATCCACCCTTACAATCCTATAAGGGTAATGAGACAAGCTGGAAGAAAACAGGTCATACCTCGAGTTTCCAACATGGTCCTATACAAGTAAGATTTCAAGAGAGATGTCATCCATTCAAGTTTGAAGCGAAACATATGTGGAACCAAAAGATCATTGTAGAAGGAGAAACTATTGATCCATACAACTATCACACCGGACATATGTACTACTATCTATCATGGATAGAAGACGACGTAGCTGAGAACGTCAAGCCAACAGTCAATCTGAAGGATAGGATCCTAGATGAAGTGGGTGAGGCACAGGTGAAGTATGAGAGGCTACGCAAAAGGGTGTTTGAGTCTGAAGCTAAATATCTGGAGTATCGCAAAGTGCATATGGAGGCGATAAGGGAACATAAGGAGATTTCCACTAAGTCCATGAAAAAACTAGAATACCTGGAACAAAGACTGATTGAGATAGAATGAAGATGAGCAAGAGACTTTTGGATTGTCAAGGCATGGACGACGATGAAGGATGAAAGCTGGCAAAAGCTTACTTACTACAAGATATGCGCGATCTGGGAAACATGATTGATGGGATAAAAATAGCCAAGCATGGAGAAGGTCCTTCAGGGACCAAGTAGATTAGGAGATGATGTTCTTTAAAACATTCTAGCTTAGATTAGATTTCGATGTAATAAGGCTAAATTCCATTAGTAACTTTATTTTATTATTGTTGAATTAGCAAAAAAAATAGTTTTGACTCATTTTCGCATTAATGAAATGAAGCAAACATTGCCACCAATTTTTTCCAAGTCTATATGTCGCTTAGGCCTACGTCAGGCACAATGAGGTCCCCAAATTTGGACGCGAATTATTGCATAACTTTGTGAAATGATTAAATATTGTGAACATTTTTTTACTTCACCTTAATGACTTGGTTACCTTTTGCTTTTTTCTTTCATTCTGATTATTCCCTTTCCTAAATGTTTGTTCGTGCATACTGACATCATCAGCATACCACACTAGATCCAGAGGTCCTCCACCTCCTCGTCCACCTAACGATCCGAAAATCAAAAGTAAGGGCAAAAGGAAAATGGATGATTTAAGTGGTATCTAGAAAGACAATGATGTTGTGGCGGAAAATGTTGAAACTTCAGATGGTAGAAGTACTCTGGGACAGAATGAGTTGGTCTTACATTTGGAATAGAAAATCATGGAATTATAGGGCGAGCTTGAGCGGGTCCAAAATTTGGTAAACCTTTCCCTTACTCTCAATGTTTCCGACATCAATAAGCAAAACCCGACTACCCAGAACCAAACACTGCCACAAAACACACAAAACTAAAATCCACCACCCATAGCTTCAAATCCCCCCGCACCACACCAGTATCATTATCCTGCACCTCCCTAGAACCTTAACCCACCACCAGTGCAAACCCCTCAACAACATCACCACCATCCAACTCAATACCCGCAATGGCCACTTACCACCCTCCTCAAAATGCACCACAACCTACTCTCGATTCAATAAACTGGTCCAACGATCACCCATATACCCAAGTTCTAGGAACTCATCAAAGCAATCTGATATACGTGGAAACCTTACCCCTTACCCCACATCAAACACTGTACATACCCGAATCAATTGAGAAGGCCGAAGTTAGAAATGTTCGATGGTAATGGTGACCTGAAGGTGCATATGAGAAAATACAATGACGAGCTTGTAGGAGCGGGTAAGAATGAGCAAATCCTCAATAAAATGTTCACTTGAAGACTTACCTGAGTAACTTTTTCTTAGTATATCATCCAAACCACAAATGGCCATGGAAACATCGTACATGACTCATTGTTGGCAAGGTTTACTATGGCTTAACTTAATATGGATTGTTGGTTGTAATGAATTTACATTCTTGTTTATGAGCATCTTTGTGGTTGAATTAATAGATGATAAAGACTATTGTGAACACATTATTGGTTGGGTGTTATGAGATTATACTCTTGATGATATGAAATCATGTGATTGAATTATGGGCTGTTATTGTTTCCCATGAAATGTGATGGTCCGGTGGGATCGGGTTGCACGCCGCAACAAGAAGTAATAAGGTGGAGAGGTAACAAGGGCGGAGTGAAAACTGTACGGTAGGATCGAGTTGCATGCCACAATAGAAATGTTAGGTGGGATCGGGTTGCACGCCGCAACACGTGGTAATAAGGGTGGAGTGTAAAAGGAAGTGTTATTATGATGAAATGAGAATCTGTGAGGTTCTCAATTATACTTGTTTTCTGTATCACTTTGCACTATGTGTTGGTTCCTTTAACCGCTTTCTATTTGTGCATCTCTTGATTTTACTTTGAGTAAATTTTGCTCATACTTACTAGTACTATTCCACAGTACTAATGTCCCTTTTGCCGGGGGCGCTACATATTTTATATGGATGTAGGTGGGTCCATAGCAGGTAGATTGGCTCGCCGTTAGTGGTGCCTACTCCTTCTCTTTCAGCAAATACTGGTGAGCCCCACTTCCTCCCGGGGCCGTGTGTAATTCATGCCATCTCTTTTGAGTCTTTTATGTATTGTAAGGTATAGCCGGAGTCTTGTTGCTGACAAGTATTATATAAACTCCTAGTATTCGTAGAGGCTCCGTAGACATGATGTAGGTGTATATATGTATTTTGGGTAGTAACTGTACGTATTTGGAATCGTTGTCCACATTGGAAAGTTATTTATTTATTGTGTATATCTTGGGAATCAATTGTTGAAAAGCAAAAAGAGAAACGAACTTAAGTTTATAAATCCACGTTTAAATCCTAAGTTGTTATTTCATATGGAATATGGTGCATTGTATCTACGGGGGAAATGCGTTGGGTAGGAAAAGCAATCCAGGTTCGCATGACTGTGTTCACCCGGTTAGGTACCGGTCTCGTCCCTCGATTTTGGGGTGTGACAGTTATTTAATATGTTGTGATAATATTGGTATTGTTGCTGTTAAGAGGTTATAGCCTATGTGCACTTGTGGTACGAGTTGATATGCCGCGTTGTTGTGATGTTAGAACATGTGAAATTGTTGTATGGATTGATTGTTGTTTTGTGGAGAATAAGAATGGCATCTCATTGTTGATGATTGTTGTCAAGCCCCGAACCTGGGGAGGCATGGCTGGCACCCGCTGCCGCATTGACCCGAGCGAACCACTCTGTAATTCATTTATTTTCTTTGTAACTATCATGGGCCAACATGGCCAAAACTCGTAATGTACAACTTGTAAGTGGGCAACACTGTATCAATAAACTATCTTTCATAAAACATGAATACATATGGGCCGTTAAGGCCTCTGATATACTGTACAACTGAACATCTGTCTACAAAGCGTCTAAGATTTACTGACATCAAATAGGACAGGGTACCGTCCTACCCATAAGTCTGTAGTAAAACACTGACACGATGACTCATAGACTTGGTTGCACTCCGAATGAGATGGAGTCTAACCGATCCTTCGATGAATGCCAATCTCGTCTACTATGAGGGCTCGTCAAACTGACTATCTATACCTGCAGGCATGGATGTAGCGTCCCCAACAAAAGGACGTTAGTACGAATAATGTACTGAGTATGTAAGGCAGAACGGAAACGTAATAATAAGTCAACATTAATTAAAGACACATATGATAAGCTGTAAGTCCTGATAGCTGTGTAAAAATCATGAAATATTTACAATGGCATGCATATGCATACAAATGTCATGTAATGCATAGGTCTGTACGTATATAACATCATTAAGCCTCTGACGGCATCCCATCATATCATCTCATCCACTGTGGGAAAATCATCAACGTATACCAGCTGATCAGGTGGTGGTGCATATATAGCGCCATAACCTTTCCCATATCCCATATACATATCTATACATACATATATACGCGTATATAACGCCGTCTGAGTCATGGGTCAATGTACATGTATAAAAAAGACATGAAATGCATAAGAAACACGTTAATAATATTTTCTCAAAATGCCATAAAAATCAATATGCCTTTCGGATGAACATTATCAAATACGTTTTTTTCTGGGACCCGTGAACAGAAGATAATAATAATTCATATAGGGAATCAAGAATATAGACACCCCTATTATTTCTATGAATAGAGTAGTTTATGAAAACCGTGCGTTTGCTCGTTTCTTCTGTATACTTTGGATCATGCCAAAAAAAAAGAAGGGATGACCTTTAACATACCTGGAGTAGGGGAAAAATCTGTATAATGTTCTTGGAAAAGGTTGCACCATACTTCTTTAGAACCGCAAAATTTTACGTTGCTATGGTTCTAACAATTCTCGTTGGAATTGTTTGCAAGAATTTCGTTAAAATCTTTCTCAGTTGAAGCTTAGCGTCTGGTTCTTGATATTTTAATTAGGAAGAAAGACTTACATGTTAATTTGTTATTCTCTGTCCAAAACTCCAAATGAACCAAGCTTTAAATGAGACCCATATTTTATATACACCTTGGTTGTTTACATGTTAGATAGCCACTAATCTTCAGATGAATACTTAGTCATTGGCTTTGTGAGTTTCCTTGCTGCCACGTATTATCTCACAATTTAATAATTAACTAGGTAATGTCATGTTAGCTGATAATTAAACCGATTACCTGCATACAGGAATTAACTCAAATTACCTAAAAATACTACTTATTTTTAATATACTTTATACATCATACTATCATGGTCATGTGGTACCTTGTATGGCACTAGTCCATAGATACCGGGTATTCTAGATTGTGCAGTATTTTATCCCAACATGTCAAACTTTGACGAAAATTCATTTTCTTTGACTTGCTTCCCATCTCACCTTCACGAATTTACTCATCACTTGTTTGAAATAACATAATGCTTATAATCTTAAAATAATCTCATTCCTTATCTTACGTCGATTAACTTACGACGAAACTTTATCGTACGAAAATGCGGGATGTAATATCTCATTTCCGGGCTTCCATTTATTTATTTATGGCGCAATTTTACGTATGAAAACATGGGGTGTAACATCATTACCCCCTTTGGAACATTCTTCCTTTAATGTTGACTAATGCAATTATCATTTTTATAACTTATAGCTCTTGTGAATACCTTAATAACCTCCTTGCTATTTAGGTATTTCTTCTGTGAATAAATCCAAAAGCCAGGGCATTCCCCCCTTTAAGAATCTTTCTCACACCCCGACTTGTTGTCGAAATCCTTCTAATCTCGTAACTATTTTTACCTTCTATTATGCAGCTTGTACGACTCTAACTTTGTATGTGCACCTATGCGACTCTTCTCTTTTGTTTTCTTAAGCTTTTAGCCAATATCTAGGCTTCACTTTATGAACATATACAAAATTATGTCAAGATGTCCCTCTAGGCTTCCTTAGCTTTAGTATACCTATAGGCCATAATATACCATAATTCATACTTCGAATTGTCATTACTAAGGTCTACTACCGAACTCCGGGTTACTATTGTTGTTCATCTTATATGCATAAAGATAAATCCTTTGACTCTTCTTCCTTACAGTTCATCTTATATGCATAAAGATAAATCTTTTAACTCTTCTTCCTTATAGTTCATCTTAAGACTGGTGGCCCAATCTCATCTCGTACTTTGTAACTTTTACCCATCCACTGTTGATTCACCTCGGTGTTGTTCTACGTTCTACCATTTGAATACTTGAAATATCTTACGTAATATATTTCCGCTAATGCCCATGTCTTATCAGGGACAACAGGAGTAATTAGACTACCACCTTAGGAGCGATACTATACTTCGATAACCGTATTTTATAGCATCCCAATGTGATTAACCTTACGTGAGTATTATAATCATGTCCAATTCATGAGATCCCTTTCTTTTCTTCGTCAGATCATTGCTCAATCGAAAGCCCAAATATCATCCTTTGTCTATACCAATTACACCCTCATTCTATTAACATGGCAACATTCCATCCCTTCTAAATGTTATTAGTCTTAGACTCCTTTGAGTTCATTCAGGGTATAGTGAGCTTTCTATAACTTAGAGAAACCTTATGCTCTACTTGTTTTCATGGGCTTAATACTGAGGACTTATCCTTTTTGTTATAGCTTGTGACCTACACATCTCTGTTATATTAATTGTAACCTTTCAACTTGCTTGAATCATAGATTTCCTTATGTCATTTTGGGCACGTAAAGCGAGAAATCACATCGTCTATAACTCTTCTTTATTCTCTTAGTCAGGACTTTTAATACCTAGACCATAGGCTGGAAGATATGCTACTGATGGCGCTTCTATCATTCACGGATACCGAATCCCCGCGCTTCTAGCCTCTTATCTGCAGTATGGACTATTTATAGCCTTCTGCATTTGAGTATCTTGTACGTTGTTCACTTTTTCCTTACTTACTTTAAAATATTGCCTCGCATTATTCTATTTCTTTTATAACCTTCCTTCCAAATTACGTCTTAAAGCTCTACTGTGATAGCACCTCTAGTGCATACATAATTCAGTGAAAACTTTATACTGACTTCTTACGACTTAGCTCTATGGCACGCTCTTGAAACAAAAGAAGGGTAAGATTTCATAAATGCCCTATAGCCTCTCAATTATAAATATGGCGCGCAACACACCCATAAGCGAGACTCTACTAAGCACAACTTTGTGGACTCCCTAGGACATGACTCGCTCTGATACCACTTTGTCATGCCTCCCAGGTTCGGGGCGTGACAATTGTGCGGAGCGATATAGATGGCTATTGTACTATTATTAGGGTAGAGTGATACGGGTGGCCATCAGAGTGATACACATGGCTATTGTGTTAAATTTCTTGGCAGAGCGATGCGAGTGGCTATTATGATGTTATCAATATGGAAAAATAAGAGTGCCTATGTTAGGGATGATACGTGATGGTTTTTGGGCGGTATGCTAATGATATTCGTGTGATGGTGTGATTTTCCTTGTGTAGGTCATGCACCGTACGTGACATGTTGTATTTCTTTCAGTGACCTACTCGATGTCTTTGACTGTAGTTGTTGACTTGGACTGTGATAGTACACTCGCACAACCATATACCATAGCATGCAACTTATACCAGTTCGAGAGTATGAAACTTGACATACATTGATCATGCCTATATATTCTTGTATTATCTGCTTCCTTTGTGATATTGAGACTGTGACCATGGCGGGAAGATTTTAGTGAGCATGTGACCATGGTGGGAGGATTTTGATATTGAGCATGTGATCATACCCGGTGGATTGAGTTATTGGCACATGAGTTGTCCGTGTGGTTGGGCACAAGGTGCTGTGAGCATATGAGTTGTGGTTTGAAACTCCTGACTTGTGTTTATGGGATGGGGTATCCCAGAGTAAATCTGTTGTGATACTTGTGTTAAAATTGTTTGAGTATTCGGTTGTCACAACTTTTCCTTAATTGGTTTCACTGGTACCTAACGGTGTTCAAATTACTTTACGGTTATATCACATGTTTATTCCTTGTTGTCATTTACTGCTTTTTGCTTCCATTATTTGTTTTATACTAATTTACTACACATGTTCTTATGACTAGTAGGTGTCTTGACTTGTACCTCGTCACTGCTCCTCCGACGTTAGTCTTGATAGTTATTGGGTACAGACCGTGATGTACCCATACTACACTTCTGCATATTTTTTGCAGATCTAAGTGTTGGAGATATCAGACTCATGTAGAGTTAGCTTCTTGATCATGAGGATTCAAGGTAGAGCTGCTTCGTTCGTCGCAGTCCCTTGTAGTTATATACCTTTTTTTATTGTACTATCAATTTTTTATCCGAATAGTATTTTATTTCGATTTTTGAGATATTTCTATGTATTCGGCTAGAGTTAGTCCCTCTGTATTACCTAATCCTGGGAGGTTATTGTGATTATTGTCGTGTAGGCTTGTTGCACCTTTATTTCGGTTTTTATACTAAATTTCATTTTTAAATATCATTGTTAAACTGGCTTAATTATTATAGTTGATTGGCTTACCTAGTTGATGTGTGGCTAAAATTCATGGTTTAACACATTATGTGCCTTGCATTTTATGTGTGTTAATGATAAAAATACACTTTGTATGTGCATAATGGAGTCTATTTCATGTGTAGGTGAATTGGAGATGGAAGCCGAGCTAAATGGATGCATAAACATCGAAAATACGCTCAATAGGCGAAAATGGGTGAACCGGGCTATAGCCGGGCGTTTGGGCTGTAAAGTCGGTCATACCAGGCTATAGCTGGGCGTTTGGGCTATAAATCCTGGTAGGACTAGGCGTTTGGGGGGCGTTTGAGCCCTAACGCCAAGCCTGGCCAGGCTTTATCTAGGCGTTTGGGCCATAAAGCCTGGTCCCTGGTCTGGTCCAATCCGAGTTTTGAAGATTTTATGTTTTTCCCGGTTTGAATAAAAGTCTCCTACACGTTTAGGGTTTGTCCCAAACATATAAATAGACCAAAAAACACAACTTTAAGGGAGGAATGCCATTAGGGACAAGAGACGCCTGTGGAATACTACTCAGTGAAGCAAAACATTGATTTTTACATCTTTTATTCAGTACTTTATAGTTTAATTATGCAAGTTATTTTAGAGTTGATTATTATGAGCATGATTAGCTAATTTCTTTAATCTCGGGTTTTGGTGGAACCCGTTGGGGATGAACTTATTGTAATATTAATATATCTTTGATTGGTTGACTAAATTCTATTTGTTCAAATACGTTCTTGTTGTAGTTGATTGAAAGGGCCCTCAATTGGTTGTTCCAATTTATTAGTATATACTTGAGAGAGAGTGCATATTTAGGTTGTTATTTAAACAAATCACTCCCAGAGTATAGACGAAAGTCATAACCGAGGGTTTAGAAGTTGGATTAGAAATAACGATACTTCGGGTGCAATCTAAAGTGAACTGTAATGCAATCTAGCTAGCGTAACTTGATAGAGTGCGCCTAGTAAATTATCATAATTACTTGAGAGAATAGAGTGTTCATGATTGATAGAGACAACTATTCAAACTATAAGAAGTATCCGAGAAGGAAGTTCACCGATGGGGGAAACTATAACCTTAGACCTTATTTATAATTGCTTACATCATATTGTTAGTTAATCATTAGTTTATTACTTTTGTCAGTCGAAATAGTAAAACATCATCAATTTATATTCAAAAGTCTTGAGAGAATTGATTAAGTAAAACTTGCATATTCTGACGACTTTATTGATATGTAAATTCCCTGTGGGATCGACTCCGGGCGTAATACCCCGGATTATATTTGCAGCGCCCGTTTAGTCTTTCTATAAGACATAGTTGAGCGTGATCAAATTTTGGCGCCGTTGCCGGGGAATTACGGTGTTATTAATTGAATTTGGAAGAAATACAAAATTTTAAAATATAGTCAATTTTCTTCAATTTTCATTTATACATTGAAAGTTGAACGTTTGCTAACTTGGTTGTACATATGCAGGCCTAGAAAGTCATTGAGAACTGGTGAAGTAATTGAAGCTTTATAAGACCCCGAGAAAGTTTTCAAGGTCCTAAACCGGGCCAAGCGGAAAAGAAAACAGCAACCATCAATTGAACAACTTGAACGCGACATGGAAGATCCAAACAACAGGAACAACAATGGGGATGATGTGGCAGACCCAGTCGCTCAGATAGGGGAAGAGTCTCCTTTATATCGCTGGGCACAACCCACGACATAGAATTTGGCCATTGCGATACTAGTCCCTCATATACAAGCTGAGCCCTTCCAGATTACAAATAATATGATGCTCTTGTTGCAGAACAAAGGAATATTCTCAGGATCATACATCGAAGACCCCCCAACAGCATTTGAAGAACTTCCTGTCAATTTGCAAAACACATAGGCAGCCATACGTCACTCAAGAGGCAATAAAACTGTTGTTGTTTCTATTCTCAGTGTCTGGAGCTGCCCAGACTTGGCTAAACTCACTCCCCATCAATTCCATTACCACATGAGACGAGTTAGTTAAGCAGTTCTTGAACAAGTTTCATCTACCCAACAAGACTGCTCAACAAATTGATGAAACCTTGAGCTTCAGACAGAAACCAGTTGAAACATTACAGGAGACATGGGAACGATTTAAGGGAATGTTGGTTATCTATCCACACCATGGTATTCCAGAGCAGATGTTGGGGCAGCGTTTTTATATGGATCTGGCTGATACTGTTAAGGAAAATGTTGATGCTTCAGCAGGTGGAGCATTATTGAGCAAAACGTGGAGAGAGAGTCAGATCTTGCTTGATAAAATGGCACAGAATTCAGGATGGACATCAAGGAATGCACCCATTACTCATGTAGTTCACTCAGTGCCATTCGATCCATCCAATACTATTACAGAGAACATGGCCACCTTGATAACACAAATGAGCATACTAACTAAGAAGGAGGAAGAATCAGGGCAAAAGCAGCAGGTACACATCGTAGATACAACCAATGGGGGCTTATGCACATTTTGCATTCGTCAACCATTTGGTAACCAGTGGAATGCAGAATGTGATCACCCTCCTTATCCATAAAGCATGAATTATGTGACAAATGATAGAAGCCATAGACAAGGGGGGCAGAACTAGGGTCAACAAATTCAACCGTATAGACAACCTCACCAACAACAAAACAGTGGAAATATGGGTGTCATGATACCACAAGGTAATGCAGCACCATATCAGAGGCCACAAGGTTATAACCATCAGAATAAAAAACAAGCATACTACCCTCCTCAACATCAATAGGGGGGAAGGAAAGAATATGTGTTATCCAGGTTAGAAGCTATGATACAGCAGGTTATTAGGTCAAATACCAAAATCAGTGAGAGAGTAGGTGTACATGATGTAACTATTAAAAATATTGAAGTACAGTTGGGCCAGATATCTATGGCAGTGAACAATCGTCCTCGTGGAACTTTACCTACAGATACTCAGGTAAATCATACGGACCAGGGCCCAAGGCAGCTGATGGAAGTGACTCTCCCTAATGGTAGGGACTTAGACATGGAACTGGAGAGAGCTCGTGAAAGTAGGCAAGCTTCGACACGGGTACCCGTGCCGATTAACCTTAATGATCCAACAAAATTGACTAAGGTAACATTGCAACATACTAAAGGAGAACCCAGTGCACAGAGTGAGGCTGAAAAAAAAGTGGAGATGGCCCAGGAGCCGGTAGTTGAGGTGGCGGCTAAGAAAGAAAAGTCCCAAATTACTGCAAAAAAGAGACCGCCAGCTCCATTCCCTCAGAGGCTGGCCAAATACATAAAGGATGAACAGTACAAAAAGTTATTGGGCATACTAAAGCTAATACATATAAATATCCCATTGATAGATGCGTTGAAGGAAATTCCTAGTTACGGTAAAATTATGAAGGACTTGATGTCCAGAAAATTTGACTTCCAAGATCTGGCTACTGTCACCCTTACTCAGACTTGTAGTGTTGTGGTGACGAATACTATTGCTGAAAAGTTATCTGACCCAAGGAGTTTTAAAATTCCTTGTACCATTGGCAACTTAGCTTTCGCCAAAGCTCTATGTGACTTGGGGGCCAGCCGCTGGACATATATAAAAGACTGGGGATTGGTAGAGCCAGACCAACTTCAATGTTATTGCAGCTAGCTGATAAGACGGTAAAGAGAATGTCAGGCATTCTGGATGATGTATTGGTGCAAGTGGGGAAGTTTGTGTTCCCTGCTAATTTTGTGATACTAGATTGTAAATTGGATGAGGAAACTCCCATAAGCTTGGGAAGGCCATTCTTGGCCGAAGGCAAAGCCCTTATCGACTGTGAGACTGGTGAACTTAAGACGAGGCTCAATGATGAAGAAATAACTTTCAACGTGCAGAAGTCTATGAGGCGACCAAGTGAGTTCGCCAACTGCTCTCTTATTGATGCCGTGAACGTGATCCCGAAAGAAGATGATGCGTCTATAACTATTGGGGACCCTTTGACTGAATGTTTGATGAATCTAGATGATATGAACGGTGAAAAACTGGCAAATTGAGTGTTAGCACTTGATGAAAAAGGGGTATGGCCAAAGGCTCTCGAGTTTGAGTCACTATACGTAGAGGAAAGAGAGAGCCCGCCGGCCAGGCCATCTATTGAAGAACCAACCAGGTTGGAACTAAAACCAATGCCACTTTATTTGGTTTATAGGAACAAAGAACCCATGGATGAGCCCGCCGGCCAGGCCATCTATTGAAGAACCAACCAGGTTGGAACTAAAACCAATGCCACCTTATCTGGTTAATAGGAACAAAGAACCCATGGATGACGACGTACAAGAAGTGCTAGTGGAGAAGCCAGACTGGATTTTGAGGATGTCGATGTGGTAGAAAAGATACTAGAGTTAACCAAGGACATTGATGATACATATTTTGTTGAATCTAGTGTCATTAGTGTTGAGGATGTTGGTACACACTCCAACCACTTTTTCACATTGTGTTTGGATGATGATATGAAAATAGAGTCATCCGAACCACCTGAGGAGTCAAGGAAAAAGGAACAAGATGCCTACATTCTGGAATTCTTCTTGACAGAAAGTC
The DNA here is from genome assembly GCA_005239505.1 of Nicotiana paniculata. Lineage (NCBI taxonomy): Eukaryota > Viridiplantae > Streptophyta > Magnoliopsida > Solanales > Solanaceae > Nicotiana > Nicotiana paniculata. The sequence continues at coordinate 1,151 of MDKI01120854.1, read as the reverse complement.
GGGAATACACATTTCATCGAAGGCCAAGAAGCGCAGATTACTACATTGTTTTATTGGGCCAGGCTGATTCATTCCACCACCCCAGGAGCATGATCATAGAGCAGAATCAAAACCTGGGGTCCAATTCATAAGTTCAAAGTGGAGGCATAAAGTGATTCAAGCGGTTGTTTGAAGGGGCATGAAAGCAAAACTACTTGAAAGGATGTCGACGCTACTTGAGCAGGGAGTTTCTTGCACCTTACTTTCATTTCTTGTTTTGTCTATATGTGATGCACTGAGGACATTGCATTTTTATGTGTGGGGTGTTGTACTTATTTGTTGTGACTTGTTGTGTTTAGTGTGTTTTCTTGTTAGTACTTTTAGCTTTTCCTGTTACTAAGTTATTTTTTTTTTAATGTTTTTGTAGCTTTTTTCTGTAGTCTTTTTTATTTTAGGTAGAACAAAATAAAAAAAGAAATTAGAAATATGTAGACTCTTCCCGACGATGGATATCTTAGACAGTTCTCTCGAGGGAAGTAAGTCTAATGAAAATACCAAAAAGATTTTTATTTTAGGTAGTGCAGTAATTCCCCCTTTGTTTTTCTTTGGACCACGGTTCTTTTCCAACGGATTTTAATTGAACCGGGTGTAGGTAATTTTATTTTTAGGAGTAGTAACCACATGGTCGAGAAATTAATTGCAGCAATATCTCGGAACTTTGTGATGCCTTGAGAATAGTCAGTACTTTTGTTGTGACGCTTAAGCTCAATTTTTTGACTCCAGGATAAATACCTTAAATCGTGGATTCTTAAATTTTTTTAACTGCTTTGACTGGAGTGTCGTAATACATCCACTCCTGAGTGAGTTATGTGCCATGTGTGTGTGAGATTTGTTTGTTATTCTGTGCATTGCATTTGATGTCTAGAACATGCCCCGTGTGTGTGCAAAGCAAAATAGTAGTTTTTTCAGTCTTGGAAGTGATATAGGTGTTTCTTTGTTAAGCCAAATATATAAATTTTACCCACCTAATTGTTATGTATCGTAGTTAACCCCATTGAGCCTATAATCATGTTTCTTTGGTAACCACATAACAAGCCATACCCCATTTGTTGAATCAATCATATATTTGAACCTTGTCACCTCTCGTAAGCACTGGAAATGTGATGAAATAT
>MDKI01189739.1:0-11161 GCA_005239505.1 Nicotiana paniculata | reverse complement strand
GTGCAATCTAAAGTGAACTGTAATGCAATCTAGCTAGCGTAACTTGAGAGAGTGTGTCTAGTAAATTATCATAATTACTTGAGAGAGATTTATGATAGATAGAGTATTCATGATTGATAGAGACAACTAATCAAACTATAAGAAGTATCCGAGAAGGAATTTCACCAATGGGGGAAACCATAACCTTAGAACTTTATCATAATTTTTTACAACACATTGTTAGTAATTGCTAGTTATTATTAATTTCGTAGAATTAGTAAAACATCACCAATTTATACTAAAAAGTCTTGAGAGAATTGATTGAGTAAAATTTGCGTATTCTAAAGCCTTGATTGATACGTAAATTACCTGTGAGATTGACTCTGGGCATAATACCCCGGATTATATTTGCAACGCCCGCTTAGTCTTTTATAAGACATAGTTGAGCGTGATCAAGGTGCACGCACAACATTTTAGGATTGTACTACAAAGGTTGAGGGGGGAAAATCTTTATGCTAAGTGCTCCAAGTGTGAGCCTTGGATCAAGTTGTGGCGTTCTTAGGGCACGTGTTGTCCAATGAAGGGATTAAGGTGGATCCAAAGAAGATAAAGGTGATTCAGAGTTGGCCCAGACCATCTTCAGCTACTGAGATTCGGAGTTTTCTCTGCTTGGACAGATATTATCGTCACTTTGTGAAGGGTTTCTCATCCATTGCAGCGCCTTTGAACAGGTTGAACCAGAAGGGTGCTTCATTCAGGTGGTCGGATAAGTGTGAGGAGAGATTTCAAAAGCTCAAGAATGCCTTGACCACGACTCTAGTTCTAGTTTTTCCTTCAGCATCAGGCTCTTATACAATGTGTTGTTATGCCTCTCGGATTTGTATTGGGTGTGTCTTTATGTAGGAGGGGTAGAGTAATTGCTTATGTTTCATGCCAGTTGAAGCCCCATGAGAAGAACTACCATTTTCATGATTTGAAGTTGGCAGCCAGCGTTCATGCATTGAAGAATTGGAGGAATTATCTCTAAGATGTATCTTGTAAGGTATTTACATATCATCGGAGTCTCCAGCACTTTCTCAAACAAAAGGATCTAAATTTGAGGCAGCGGAGATGGTTGGAGATACTAAGGACTATGATATTACTATTTTGTATCATCCTAGGAGGACCAATGTGGTGGCCGATTTCTTGAGTAGAAAGGCGGTGAGTATGGGTAGTCTTGAATTCATTCTAGTAGGTGAGAGATCACTTGCATCAGATATTCAGGCCTTGACCAATCAGTTCATGAGGTTAGCCGTATTAAAGCCCAGTCGAATTCTAGCTTGTGTGGTTTCTCAATCTTCCTTATATGGTCGCATAAGAGAGCATCAATATGATAATCCCCATTTATTTGTTCTCAAGGACACGGTTCAACATGGTGATGCCAAAGACGTTACTATTGAGGATGATGGGTTGTTGCGGATGCAAGGTTGAATTTTTATGCCCAATGTGGATGGGCTACATGAGTTGATTCTTGAGAAGGCCCACAATTCATGGTATTCCATTCATCTGGGTGCCGCAAAGATGTATCAGAACTTGAGGTAGAACTATTGGTGGAGGAAGATGAATAAAGATATAGTGGGGTTTGTAGCTCGGTGCCTAAATTGTCAGAAGGTGAAGTACGAGCATCATAGACCGGGCGAATTGCTTCAGAGGCTTAAGATTCTGGAGGGGAAATGGGATATATCACCATGGACTTCATAGTTGGGCTCCTACGGACTTCAAGGAAGTTTGATGCTATTTGTGTGATTATGGATCGGTTGACCAAGTCTGTGCATTTCATTCCTATTGGGACTACCTATTTTTTGGAGCGGTTGGCTGAGATCTACATCTGCGAGATTGTTCGCCTTCATGGTGTGTCGGTGTCCATCATTTCAGATCGGGGCACACGGTGTACATAGCAGTTTTGGAGGCCAGGAGGGTCTCTTAACGCCTTCTTTTTCTTCTTATCAGAGTTATTTCACAAAGACTTGCCAATGCATGGAATAAGGGGAGAACAAGCACACTTGGAGAGCGCAGCACAACAGAGAGTTGTATGCTGCGTTCGGGAAGGATGAATCGCTCCCGAAAAGGAATCTATTAGTTCTCTCCTAATTAGTTGGACCGTAGGTGCGATGATTTACTTCACGACTGAGGTCTCTAGTTCAAGACCAGGATGGCCTAACTGTGCTAGGGAAAAGAATAAAAGAAGTATCTGACTACTTCATGCATGCTCCACTTGGCTCGGGTGGATGTAGCTTAGTTTGTAGAGTTAGGCATGTGGGTTGAGTTGTGTATAGCATTACACCCTCAGAAGGACGAATAATCTGAGCGCACTATTCAGATATTGGACATTGCGTGCTTGTGTCATGGATTTCGGAGGTTCTTGGGATAAGTTTCTGCCACTTGCAGAGTTTGCCTATAACAACAGCTACCAATCAAGCATTCAGATGGATCCGCAAGCTTTGTATGGGAGACGGGGTTGGTCTTCAATGGGTTAGTTTGAGCCGGGTGAGGCTAGGCTATTGGGTACTGACTTGGTTCATGATTCTTTGGACAAGGTTAAGTTAATTCAGGATCGGCTTCGCATGGTGCAGTCTATACAGAAAAGCTAAGCCGATCGGAAGGTTCGGGATGTTGCTTACATTGTGGGAGAGAAGGTACTACTCAGAGTTTCACTCATGAAGGGTGTTATGAGGTTCGGGAAGAAGGGCAAGTTGAGCCCTTGGTATATTGGTCCTTTTGAGGTGCTTGAAAAGATTGGAGAGGTGGATTACAAGCTTGCATTGCCGCCTTGTATGTCAAGTGTTCACCCAATGTTTCATGTTTCCATGCTTTGGAAGCATGTCGGCGATCCGTCTTATGTTTTGGAATTCATCACGGTTCAGTTGGATGGTGATTTGACTTATGATGTGGAGCCAGTGGCTGTTTTGGATCGGCAGGTTCAAAAGTTGAGGTCAAAGAACATAGCTTCAATGAAGGTACACGCCGCAGCAGGCTTTATTGATTCATGCCATGATTGGCTTATTTAAGCGCTAATCTTCCCCCCCAGAGTCAGAGTTACCAGCAGTGAGCTCAGGTAACTACTAAGTGCGAGTACCGAGTGCAAGTTCCGAGTGCGTGTGCCGAGAGATTGGGAAGATTGAGTGACTGTGAGGATATAGTGACTGTGAAGATTGAGTGACTGGGAGGACTGAGTGAACTGATACTCCATGAGTATGAATATGATTTTATCACTGCATTACATTATGGTTGGCATGCATAATTAACATGTAGATATAGATATATATCATTCCTCATTTCAGTCACACTTGGCATATTTTATCAGTTTTGAGCTTAAACTGATAAACTTGAAAGCATGTCTACATTTCTGTACTGTTAATTATGTACTTGGACTATACCTGTTGAGCTCGTCACTGCTTTTAGCCCAAGGTTAATCTTGTTACTTATTGAGTACATTGGATCGGTTGTACTCAAACTACACTCTACACTTCGTGTGTAGATCCAGGTACTTCCGGGTACGGCGGCTGCTAGCTTTTGGAGCTTTATATGTTGGAGACTATCAAGGTAGCTGCCTTGGCATCCACAGACCTTGACTCTCCTTATTTTCATTTACTTGTACTGTTCTATCTTTCTAGATAGTGTTTTTAGCAATCGGACTATGTTGTCATTTAGATGCTCATGCACTCACTGACACCTGAATTTTGGGGGATATTGTATTGAGTCGCAGTATTTTCTTATCAGTATTTATGAGGTTCTACTCTTAAACTTATTTTGTTATGTTTTCAAGTTTGAATATGTGTGGTTTATTGTGATTGTCAGCTTGCCTAGTATTTCAATAGGCGCCATCACGACATGTGAAGATTTGGGGTTGTGACATAAAATTTAAGGATAAGGATCACATAAGGAAATTTAGATAATAAGCTTATAATTAATTATGCATAATATAATAACTTAAAATCCTTTATTATATTTTGTGCAATTAATTAGGATAAAATATTAGATACTTTTTAATAATTATCTACTGGGATTATGGATTAGAATTTGATAGTTTTATCAATAGATAGAATATTAGTATAGTAATAAAATTGATAATTCTATCATAAGGAATGAATATAATTGAATTAAAAATTTAGCCTACGAGTATTTGCCTCAAATTTTTGTTAAGTATGTATATTTTTTGCAGTTATGCAACCTGCGAATTTAACTGATATTTGTGATATTCCTGAACTTAATAGTGAGAATTATAATATTTGAAAGGAAAGAATTCTTCTTCACTTAGGGTGCATAGATATTGATTATGCTATTATGAAATACAAACCACATATTAATAAAATTAGTACTCCAGCTGAAATTGCTCTTCATGAACAATGGGAGCAGTCTAACCGCTTGAGTACCATGTTCGTCAAGACCAAAATTGATGTTGGTACTCATAGTACTATCGAATAGTATACCAATGTCAAGGCATTACTGAAGGCTAGTGATGAACAATTTGAGACTTTAGATAAGGCACTTGCCAACACCTTAATTATGAAATTCTAATCAATGAAGCTCACTAGTGTGGGAGGTGTGCATGAGGAAATCTTGAAAATGTGAGACTCAACGGCTCAATTAAAAACGCTTGAGGTTGAAATGATTGAAACTCTCCTTATGCAATATATTGAACTCTCTTCCACTACAATATGATCCCTTTAAGATCTCTTATAACACGTATAAGGACAAATAGTCTATTAATGAACTTCTGACCTTGTGTATTCAAGAGGAGGGCTGATTGTTGATGGAAACATGAGAAGGTGCATTCATGACTACTCAAGGAAAGAGGAAACATCAATCCAAGAAGAAGGAAAAGGAAAGGTACCCCTTGAAACTAACATTAAGAAAGAATCATTGTGTTTCTTCATTAGAAATGGCTTGAGAAGAAAGGAAATTCAATCTCTCTGACTTATGAAGCTAATAAGGCTGATGTTAATCATAACATATGATGGATTGATTCTGGTTCTACAATAAATATTACAAATTCCATGCAAGGATTAAAAAAACCTGCGGAAGCCAGTGGGAGCTGAGCGAAGCATCTATTCTGGAAACAAGATGCAGTCGATGTGGAGGCTATTGGGACATGTGTTTTAATTCTTAGTAGTGGTTTCATTTCGAAATTATAAAAGACCTTTTGTGCTCCTAATTTTTTTAGGAATTTAATTTCGATTTCAAGACTTGTACCCTTTGGTTATTCCTTCAACTTTGCAAAAAGTTATATCAATCTACTCTATAAATCTAAAGTTGCCGGTAATGGCACATTGCCTGATGGTATTTTATTTCTTAATTTACAAAATTTTATCACTCATAATGTTATGCATGTTCAAGCTGGTATGAAACGATGTGTTATGAATGAAAATTCCTCTACTTGGTGGCACCGAAAATTAGGACACATCTCCATAGATAGAAAAATAGATTAGTGAATTGATGGAGTACTTAGTACTCTAGAGTTTACTGATTTTGATACTTGTGTGGACTGCATTAATGGCAAGCAGACCAACAAGTCAAAGAAAGGTGCCAAGAGGAGTTACACCATATTAGAAATCATACATACTGATATATGTTGTCCAGACATGGATGCATATGGTCAGAAATACTTTATTACCTTTATAGATGATTACTCATGATATATGTATCCCTACATGCTTCAAAATAAGAGTGAAACATTAGAAGCCTTTAAAGTTTTCAAGTCTGAAGTATAGAAACAATGTGGAAAGCAAATTAAGATTGTGAGATATAATAGAGGGGTGAGTATTATTGTAGTACACTGAAGATGGACAAGCACAAGGTCCCTTTGCCAAGTTTCTTCAAGAAAATGGGATTGTTCCCCAATATACTATGGTTGGTTCTCCAGACCAAAATGGTGTAGGGAAAGAAGAAACCGAACTTTAATGAACATGGTGCGAAGTATGTTGAGTAGCTCTAAGCTACCTAAGTCCTTGTGGATTGAATCTCTTAAAAAGTAGTGTATATATTAAATCGAGTTTAAACCAATGCTTTCCAAAAGACACCTTTTGAGTTATTTAAAGGTTAAAAACCGAGTTTGCGACATATACACGTATACGGATGCCCGTCTGAAGTTAAGAGTATACAACCCACAAGAAAAGAAACTGGATCCTAAAACCATTAGTGGGTATTTCATTGGATATGACGAAAGGTCTAAAGGATACAAATTTTATTATCTATCTCACAGCACTAGAATTGTGGAATCAAGAAACAAAAAATTTCTTGAGAATGACTTGATCAGTGGAGTGATCAATTTCAGAATCTAGTATCTGTAATAATCAAACTTCCACTTCAAGTGAAAGACTGGTAATTGTGCACAACACTCATTGTGACGACCCGATCGGTCAATTTGTGTAATTGTGCCCCGTTACCCCTTTTTATGCTTCACACATGTGTGTTTATAGTTTTAAGAGCGTGGTTGGTTAGTTTTGTTTCGGGAAGCTTTTGAGTTGATTCGGACCCCTTGATTCTTGACTTAGAAGTTTAAATTAGAAATATTGACCGAACTTTGACTTTTGCAAAAATGACCCCGGAACTCCGTTTTGATAGCTCCGATTGCTTCATATCATGATTTCGAACTTGAGCGTATGGCCATAATTTATTTTGGAAGTCTGTAGATTGATTTGTGTGGTTTTGCCAAAATTTGGCAGTTTGAAGTTAAAAAGTTGACCGTAAGTTGACTTTAGCTATCGAGTTCAGAATTTGATTTTGGGACTTGGAATAGCTCTGTTATGGTATTTAGAACTCGTGTTCAAACTTTAGTATCGTTGGAGTTGATTTGATAGGATTCAGACGTTTAGTTGTAATTTTAGAAGTTATTGAACTTTACTTTGAAATTCATGCATTTTAGAGTTTTAATTCATAGTTTAAGATGTTGTTTTTGTGTTTTGATCGCACGAGAGAGTTTGTATGATATTTTTAGACTTGTATGGATGTTTGTTTTGGAGCCCCGAGGGCTCGGATGAGTTTCGGACACGTTGCAGAATGGTTTTGAACTAAAATTGGATCGCTGGTGTTGCTGGTGCTTAGGTATCGCACTTGCGAAGGTGACAGTAGGGGCTCAGATGTTGTAATTGCGACTTCCCCTTCGCAATTGTGAAGATTTCCAAATTTCTCCTTGGTTCGCATTTGCAAATATTTGTTCGATTTTGTGATGCCCTCTAGTTTACAATCGCGAAGCCTCTATCGCAATTGCAATGTTTTCTTAGGTGGTACCTCGGTTGTGATTCTTATTGTACACGAGGCGGTACCTCGTTGAAATTATTGATGTTATCTCATGTGGCAAAGAGTTTTTGTGGAAACATTTTCTTGTTATGTTGGTGTTTCTTGTTCTATTTGTTGTTGTCCATATATGTTTCATTGTGGTTCTCTTTTATTATGTCCTTTATATTATTTCCATGCTTAAACCCGATATCAGTGTTACACCCCATATTTTCGTACGTAGAAGTATGCCATAAGTGAATTTATGGAAGCTCGGAAATGAGATGCTATATTCCGTATTTTCGTACGTTAAAGTTTCGTCGTAAGTTAATCGACGTAAGTTCGGAAATGAGATTATATTGGGATTATAAGTATTATGCTATTTCAAACAAGTGATAAGTAAATTCGTGAAGGTGAAAGGGTAAGCGAAATCGAAGAAAATGAGTTTCATCGAAGTTTGACATTTTGGGATAAAATACGGCCCGAGCTAGAATACCCGGTGTTTATGGACTAATGTCATTCAAGGTACCACATGACCATGATAGTAAGGTGTATAAAGTGTGTTAAAAGTGAGTAATATTTTAAGTAATTTGAGATAATTCTTAATTATGTGGATAATTGGGTAATTATGAATTTTTAAGTGGGAGATTAACTTGTAAATTGAATTTTGTGGATAATTATTTGGATAATTGTTATGGGGGACAAATCCACGTGTGATTTATGAGGACTTGGCAGCAAGCTAAAGCCAATTTAATGACTCTTGAATTATGATTGAGAGGTGGCACACTTAAGTTGATTATGTGGCTTAGTCATTAGATGTGGGGCCCACACCATATAAATCATAAAGACCTCTCTAATTCAAATAGAGGTGCTTATATCAGTTGGTAAGAAACAGATCTTTAACAAGAATTCAAGAAAAATACCTTATCATCTTAGCAACGTGAAGTGGCTTCAATCCTTCATACAAAGACTACATAATGTTATAGCAACGGGATTTTGCGATTCTAAAGGAGTACGGTACAATCTTTCTCAAAGAATATCATACGTATTTCCCCCTACTTCGATCCACCGTTACATGTTTGTTGCAATCAACGTGTGTTGGAGGGATTGCCAAGAGGATCGGTTCAGGTATGTTAATGCTATCCCTTCTTTCCTTTGGCATGATCCATACGATAAATGAGCAAATGCAAAACTTCCATAAATGACTCTATTCATAGAGTATTAGAGGTGCCAATGTTCTTGAATTCCTATATGTATTATTATTTTATCGTCTGCTAATGGGTCTCAGAAAAACGTAAGTTGATAAAGTTTATTTCATGATATTAATCAGAGATATAATGGTCTTATGACGTTCCGAAAGATTGTATTGATGTACTTCTCATGCATTGAATTCATTTAAATGTGCACATTGACCCATGACCATATGGTGTTATATAGTGTATATATATGTATTTATATGTATATGAGATATGGGAAAAGGTTACGCGTTATATACGCTCCACCACCTAATCAGCTGGTATATGTTGATGATTTTGTCCACAGTGGCCAAGATGATATAATGGGATGCTCTCAGAGGCTTGATGATTTTACGAACATATGTACCTATGAACTATATGACATTTATATGCATATGCATAGCATTATACATATTAATGATTCACAGAGTTATTCAGACTTACATGTCGAGTCCTTTACTCTATGTTTCTCTCATGTCTATTATGTAGTGATTTTCATTCCTTACATACTCGGTACATTATTTGTACTGACGTCCCTTTTGTCGGGGGACGTTGCATTTCATGTCCGCAGGTCTCGATAGACAGGTTGAGAGTCCTCCAAGTAGGCTATCAGCTTAGCGGAAGGTGTTAGTGCGCTCCATTTTGCTCCGGAGTTGCTTATTTGGTCAGTATAATTAGGATATGTATTGATTGGTATAGCGGGGCCCAGTCCCACCTTTATGTTACTTATGTACTCTTAGAGTCTTCTAGACAGATGTCATGTATACAAATACTTGTATGGCCTTGTCGGCCTATGTTTTGAGTTTACAGGTGATCATATTGGCCTTATAGGCCCGTATGTCACGTGTATGAGTTTCTATATCAGGTTGGGTCATTTTATGTCGAGTGTTTCCTCATATTTTATTCTTGTTGCCTCATACGTCCCTTCTAGACCACTTACCCATGATGATGTAATAAGAAAGATACGTTACATTGGTACTCGGTTGAGTAAGGAACCGGGCGCTCGTCGTGGCCCATCGGTTTGGGTCGTGACAAAAAGTGGTATCAGAGCAGTTCTGTCCTATATAGTCTACAAGCCGTGTCTAGTAGAGTCTTGTTTATGGGTGTGTTGTGCACCACACTTATAAGAAGGAGGATACATGCATTTAGGACTGTCACTCTTTCTTCTTACTCTAGATCGTGTGGTAGAGCTCAGTTGTAAGAACTCAATTTCTTAAACTCTATCTTATTCATATCGACGATGCCTACATCTAGAAAGACGGTTGGTAAGAGATATAACTGTGGAAGAGTTGAGTCAGAGGAACTAGATTTTTGCGTCATGCTTATGATGGATAAATATGAGGTATTTAGCATATCATGTATATATAAGATGTGTAAGGTTCTTGATAAGGATCCTTGAGGCAAGAATGCCTAAACACTCTTATGGTAAAAAGCAATGAAAGAATCAGAAGGTACAAGTTTCAACAAGTAAAATAAGCAAGGTGAAGAGGGGTACGAGGTACCTAGTTAGTAGGGATGAACATTATCTACAATTCAAACGGAGAAATATAAGCATTTTGAGTTACCTTCAATTGTAACAAAGGTATGTACAATTGGCCACACCCATCTCATTATGCTCCTATGGATGCTAACAGAAGTAGTATAAGAGAAGGACAAATATCAGGATCCGGCTTGGGTTAGAGTGACCCAAAATGGTGGATGGACTATTTGTGTTAGTTGACATTTCCGAAGGATATTGCAAATGTGCTAATAGATCTCCTTGTAAGACACCCAGATGGTGAACTCTACAATAGTACATCCAGATATGAATACTACAAAGATAGGCACTGGAAGCCTTGAAGGGGTAAATATTATCTTAGTGTGGCTCTCGTCCCTAGTAGAGAAAGAATGTTAGGAAATTCGAAGAGCCAATGGATGGATCAAGGGGAGATAAAATCAAAAGAATGTCTTGTTCGAGTTCGAATAAAGTGATAGACATAGATTTTAGCGAGAAATAAGAAGAGAGTTAGTGAAGCATTATGAGTATGATGTGATACATGGATGACAACGGTAGATAAAAAAAGGTAGTATTACAGAGTTTATAGTCAAGTGAAGGAAAAGACGAGAGGTAACAGGTCTTGAGGCAACAAAAGAGTATAGGCCATAAAGTCATATCCTCATTTCGAGAAATAAGTTCGTGACTCCAATGCGACTACCAGAAGGAAAAGTTAGACCGTAGAGTAATAGAAATCAGTACGGGCTGGTGAACAAGATAAACTAAACATGAATTAGGGACTGAGTGATTTGATAATAGTCGGTATCACGAGAATTTCATAGATTGCGTTCCGTGATAATAGAATGGACGACAGAAGAATAACCCTTAAAGTTCATTCAGGAAGACGCTTCCCTAAAGCAAGCAATGTGAGCAAAGTTAAGCTAAATGGATTATGTGTGTTAGTTACACTAAGTGTCACCCTCGTGAGTAAGGAAATTTATTACCCTTGGTACAGAAGGATTTCTGCAAGGAGAATAAGGGTCATCGATGATGTGAAAAGACGCCAAATATGGAGGGGTAAAACATCTACATGTAGATTATCGTAGCACTAAATGTTTTTTTTTTGTTTTTTTTTGGTTTTTTGGCAATCCACTAAGCAGTGCCTAGGGCTAATATTTATTTATATATATTAAAATAAAACAGAGTATCATGTCGTCTT
>ML363278.1:0-25720 GCA_005239505.1 Nicotiana paniculata | reverse complement strand
TAATTACAGTGCTTAAATTAGTTATTTTCAAGACATACTTACAGAATATGATCAAACGATCATCAAGTTGAAGAAAACTTTTGCATTGATCTTTCAAAAGTTACATAATCATAGAAGCCCATTGGAAAGAAGAAGGCAACTCATATAACATAAACTGACATGCTTCTAAAATGATGACCTTATATCTAACCTTAAGTATTCATATCAATTTTAGTTTTGTTTTATCATAAAAATAACCTCAAATGCATGATACAAATCAATAAGTAGTACTAGGTTTAAAATCAAAAGGGCAAGCATGAGGTCCATATAAAATCATCAGACAAGCTTAGGATCAAAAGCAGGTGTACAGAATCATTAAGGTTCTTTGTTAATCGAAGGAGTTCATTAACAATAGATTGTTCAACTTAGAGACAGATCATTAGGTTACACGGGTGATCGATTAATATTGGTTTAATTTCAGATTATTAAAGGGAACATTTGGTTCGTACATGAAGAATGATTATCAATATACACCAATACATCACAGACAGAAGCAATCAATAGAGAATAAGAACGTAGAGATGATTTTGAGTTTAATCAGTTAAAAGAGAGGAAGGGTCAAAGTAAACTGACCTCTCTTTGAGTAGCAAACCCAACGAATACTCTCTTTTTTAGCGTTTTAGGAACCAAAGACTTAGACGATGACCATTGGATAGAACTTGGAACCGAAAAGAGGGAAACAATTGAAGAATCAATTAAAAACTAGCTTCTTTTTTTGTGAATTGAATATGTATGTTATTGTATACTTGTATTAGGTTGTGTTAGGTCCGTTAGGTGAGAACATTGAAACTCCTATTTACAGTGGCATTAAATGCCTTAGGTTTTTCAGCCGATTTAAACTAGTGAGTGGAATATGATGACGAGTTGATGATGTGAGCGTAATGAGGTGAAATCAGAAAGAACATAGGGAGAATCGATGAAGGAGTTTTACCTGAGCGTGTGAGGACCAGAATCAACCGTTGACGAGAAAAATCCATCGGCTAGGATCCAAGTTCCATAAGCCACTGCGTTTGATGTCTTAACATCGAATACTAGTGATGAAATTCTGAGAAATCTTCATGCATGCTCCGATTTGATGAAGCATCAGATAATTCGTGGTTGATTTGTTAACCTTGCACGAATTAGTGCAAGGTATCATGACTGGTAGGGTTAAGCGGATGAGAGAAAAGAGAATGAAGGAGGAAAGAGGGTGGTGGTGTAAAAAAAAAGAGGTATTAGGGTTTTCGGATTCTCAGATTTGAAATAAGTTGGAATCGGATGGTTTTTGGGGAAAACTAAGAATGGGAGGTGGTTGAGGATGAGGAGAGGGTTGTAGGGTAAATGTTTGGGGATATTTGGTGGAGCTCCGCCGCCAGTGGGCGATTTCCGGTCGGCGGAGCAAGGTGGGAGACGGCGGGACTGCGAGGGGTTAGAGAGACAGATGAGAGAGATGGTGTGTGTAGGTGTTAGACTTTAGGTTCAAATGGGGGTAGGGGGTAACGTTTGGACACATTTATACTCAAGGTTGGGGGAGTTCCCAGCCGTTTGATCTATTTTGATCAACGGCTGGGATTCATTCACTTAAATTAATCGTGGTCTTTTGGGTAGTGTAGGGGGTCGGATGGGTTTGAGTCAATTGGGCCTGGTTATTTGAGTGTTAGGGGAGATGAGTTTTGGGCCTGGTCAAGCTTAGCCCAGGTCCTGTTTTTATTATTCTTATAGTTGATTAATTGATTCCAATTGAGTTTAAACTTAACAAAAATGTAATAATTAACTTTAACTTAAGTTTTGTCTAATTTATACACTGATTAATCAATTAATTAAGAGTAAAATATTTAATTTGATACTCGTAATCATTTAGAAAACAAATTATGAAAAATGATTAAATTAAACGATTAATCGCTAAATTTACATTATGTCAAATAGTCATCACTTTTGTTGTTATTTATTTCAATTAGTTGTGAACAATAAATTTGTAATCCCTTGATAATAATGATGCACTTAATTATGCAGTTTAAAATAATTTTAAAAAACAAATTTTGAATATGCAAATGCAAATGCAAAACAATTCACAATTAATCACTAAAATTCAACAAAATTTGTAAAATCAATTTTATATTGAATTTTGTAGGAGTATATGGTGGATGAAAAATCACGTGTTCAAAGCTGCCCCTCTTTGCTCGCAAACACGAAGAGTTTTCGAGCAAAGAAAAAGTGAGCAGTCACGAACGACTTTACCCATTCGCATACTCCATGTGAAGCGTTTTTGAAAAGTTTGACCAAACCCTGCTTCAAAGGTTGCCTACATATCCTCGGCTATAAAGGAATCAGGTCAGTGTAGTTCTGGAACTTTTGGTAGCTGGGACTAACGGGTAACTGTGATTTCACTGTTGTTGCTACTTCTTGCTGAGCTCCTTATTACACCAAAATCAAAATGAAAAAGACTAAACTAAACCTATCAACTACGAGTTACAAGATTCCTATCTATGAGTCTTCTAAGGCTTGATCTTGAGTCTTGGTTGCTTCTTTATACAGACTCCGATCTGAATCTTGATGCTTGTTAGTTATAGGTTCTGGTTCAATCTTCTTCAGCTTTTCGGATCAAGAATAGACATGCATAGCTTGTGACTTCAATCTGTCTCGAGCAGTCCACTTCTTTTCCGCTTCTGTACTTTGGGGTTCAACTCTTTTCTTTTCTTTTTTTCTTTTATTCTGAATTGAGACGTCTTCTTTCGGTCGTCTAGAATCCATTGTCCTAAATTTTAATCTGTGCAAAATCAAAAACAAACCAACGAAATTTTCTGCCCCAGTTTTTACCAGGAAAATTTCGTGATTTATTGTAATAAAATCTATGCTACTTTATTATTGAAATCAATAAAAAGTCGGGAATGATGCACCCGGAGTTATTGTAGACTAGGGAGTGCATACCATATGCCTAAAGGTAAAATCAACTAGGGAGTGGAGACCCTATGTTGGAAAATAAAATCAACTAGGGGTGGGAGACCCTATGTTGGAAAGAAGATTGGGAAGTGGAGACCCTATGTCCAAAAATAAAATCAACTAGGGATTGGAGATCTTATGTTGGAAAGAATACTAGGGAGTGGAGACTCTATGTCTAAAAATAAAATCAACTAGGGATTGGAGACCCTATGTTGGAAAGAAGACTAGGGAGTGGAGGCCCTATGTCTAAAAATAAAATCAACTAGGGATTGGAGACCCTATGTTGGAAAGTAGATTAAGGAGTGGAGACCATATGTCTAAATATAAAATCAACTAGGGATTGGAGACCCTATGTTGGAAAGAAGACTAGGGAGTGGAGGCCCTATGCCTAAAAATAAAATCAACTAGGGATTGGAGACCCTATGTTGGAAAGAAGACTAGGGAGTGGAGGCCCTATGTCTAAAAATAAAATCAACTAGGGATTGGAGACCATATGTTGGAAAGAAGACTAGGGAGTGGAGACCCTATGTCTAAAAATAAAATCAACTAGGGATTGGAGACCCTATGATGGAAAAGATCGACAGGTTATGTTGTCGTCAAGAAAGATCTGCCGGGTTATGCTGGTATCTGGGGGAGGATCAACGGGTTATGCCATTGTTAAGAAAAGATATCACCAGGTTATGCTGGTGTCTGGAAAGTTCAACAGGTTATGTTGTTGCCGGAAAAAAGAGATCACTGGGTTATGCCAGTGTCTGGAAATGATCAACGGGTTATGTCGTTGTCAAGAAAAGGAAAGATCACCAGGTTCTGCTGGTGTCTGGGAAGGTCAACGGGTTATGTTTTTTCCAGGAAAAGGAGATCACTGGGTTATGCCAGTGTCTGAAAATGACCAACGGATTATGCCGTGGTCAAGAAAAGGAAAGATCACCAGGTTATGTTGGTGTCTGGGAAGGTCAACAGGTTATGTTGTTGCCTGGGAAAAAAGATCACTAGGTTATGTCAGTGTCTGGAGATGATCAACAGGTTATGCTGTTGTCAAGAAAAGGGAAGATCACTAGGTTATGCTGGTGTCTGGGAAGGTCAACAGGTTATGTTGTTGCCTGGAAGAAGAGATCACTGGGTTATGCCAGTGTCTGGAAAAGAAAAAAGATCACCAGGTTATGTTGGTGTCTGGAAAGGTCAACAAGTTATGTTGTTGCATGAAGAAGAGATCACTGGGTTATGCCAGTGTCTAGAGATGATCAACAGGTTATGCTGTTGTCAAGAAAAGGAAAGATCACCAGGTTATGTTGGTGTCTGGGAAGGTCAACAGATTATGTTGTTGCCCGGAAGAAGAGATCACTGGGTTATGCCAGTGTCTGGAAAAGAAAAAGATCACCAGGTTATGCTGGTGTCTGGAAAGGTCAACAGGTTATGTTGTTGCCTGAAGAAGAGATCACTGGGTTATGCCAGTGTCTAGAAATGATCAACAGGTTATGCTGTTGTCAGGAAAGAAAAGATCACCAGGTTATGTTGGTGTCTGCTAGGGAGCGGGACCCTATGTTGGCATCAACTAAGGAATGGAATGTCCTTGGTTGGAAAAGGTTTGGCTAGGGATTGGGGATCTATGCTACTTTAGGTTTGAATCATTTTCAACTTCATTTCTTCTTTTTTTCTCTTTTTCTTTTCTTTTTCTCTTTTTTTTATTTTTTTATTTTTTTATTCTCTTTTCATGCATGCGGGAAAGGATTTTTTGGAGGAAACTTTCCTTTTTTGGAGTCAATGCTGCAGAGCTCCTTCTAGCCCTTGCAATTTCTTTTGGTTGCACCTGCTTGTTGCACGGTTGCTTTTGAGTTGCACCTGTTTCAGATTTTCAAACAAAGAACAATTTGTTAGTTTGAAACGGTGGTTGTTTTTGCGGCCTTGATTTTCAACTGCTTGATCTCAGTTCTTTTGATAAAGATCTCAACCACTTGCTTGCTGGGGATTGGGTTTCATCTCTAATCCCGAGGACCTTGTCTTTCCAGATTTTACCATGGCGATTGGTCACGTGGGACTCAATATTTTACTTTGCCTTTGTAGGCCTTTCACTTNCCCTCAAATTCTGCTGCAACGGTTAGTCGTGTGGGACTTAACCTTTCCAACTTTACTTCGCCTTTATTGGCCTTTCATTTATGAGTTTTCCTCCAACTTTAGCCTTAGGGGATTTGTAGTATTTTGTCTTTTCAGACCTTGCCGATATGGTCAGCCACGTGGGACTCAACTTTTCAACTTCATTCGTATTTATAGGCACTTCAGTTTGATTTTTTCTCTTCCAAGGGTTTTGAGTTTGAAACATCGGCCGCTACAGCCAGTCGAGATTGACTCGATGCCCCTGATGAGGCTGGGCGCTTTTTGCTTATTAGCCCGTGTCAAATGAGGACCCTGTAAATCAGTCTTGCCATCCTTTCTTTGACTTAGTTTCGGAACAGAGTTAGACCGAAAGGGATTCAAAAGAAAATAAATGACAGAATGGAAAATGAATTAAGCAAGAGGTATCCCTTTCGGGGAAAGGAAAGAAGGACTTATCTAGAGTGCATGCGGACTTCGATGAACATGGCATGCTTCTTGGACTGGATGCCTGATCCATGTAAACCATCTGACTCTCAGAAATTCATCACAACTATCACCTCGAGATTGAGAAACCTTGCCCCGGACTGTGTCCATGTCCGTGGTCCATTATCCTTTTCGATTAGTGGTGCCCTTTGCGGGTTTTCGCTGACTAACCTCTCTCATTTCTCTTCTCACTATCGTCTTGTAGTGATATTTGCGAGTTTTCACTAACAAGAATCTCATTTTCAATTTCTCTGCTCACCATCGCCTCACAGTGCCCGTGTGGATTTTCACCGATAAGACTCTCATTTTTGCTTCTCTTCTTACCGTCGCCTCACGGTGCCCGCGTGGGTTTTCACCGACAAGGCTCTCTCATTTAATTTCTCTCATTTCTTGTATCAGCTCCAAACATCTGCATCCTCCAAATTTAGACATCTTTGTCGATTGATCGGAAGGACTTGAACGGGGTTTTGGGTAGAAAAATTTGGATTGAGTTACAACTTTGGAACCTTTTTTAGGTGAAAACATAACAATTGCCCTAGCTTAAACTCTTGGGGAAATGTGGAATTTTATTTTGGTCTGACTGAATCCCAGGAAGAGGATGCCTACGTATCCTTTCAGAATCAAGTCGAACGTAGTTCAAGGAAACAATTGTGTTTTTTTATTTATTTATTTATTTATTTTTTTGGTTTTTGTTTTGATGTTTTTTTTTTAATAATAACACTTTCAGGTTCCCAAAGAGGTTAATAAAAAAAAAGTAACCGGCTTAAAAGGGTTTACAAAAGTTGATAGTGTTTGGGGTAGCGTGAATGGGAAGCCTTCGTCGTTTCGATCAGGAGAACCAACATTACGAAAAGGTCAAACATAATACCTTTTGACTGCGTCTGCATTGACAGCCGTTTCAGGGTCGTTTCCTTCGATGTCCCCTAAGTACAATGCTCCTTTTGGTAGTAGTTTCTTTATAATGTATGGACCTTTCCAATTTGGGGCGAATTTTCCTCTCGCCTCCTTATGGTGTGGGAGGATACGTCTCAGGATGAGTTGCCCTACTTCGAAATTCTTAGGTCGCACTTTCTTGTTATAAGCGCGAGCCATTCTTTGTTGGTACAACTGTGTCACGACCCAAAATCTTAACTTAGGTTGTGATGGCGCCCAACAGCAGGGTCAGGCAAGCCAACACTCAATTTCCTAAGGGTTCCTTCTTATTAGATTAAACATTTCAACATATACTTAGTTCTTAAAAATTAAGACATAAATCGACAAGGATAATTAGCCAAGTTTTAATCAAAAGTTGTCATGAGCAGACGTGAGCCAATATATATACAGACCTGTAATCCATAATAACTATCACGTGTGTGCCAGGAACTAGTGTCACAAGTCCTACGGGCATACTAGCAGAATACAAAAAAGATATAATATACAGTCCCACTGTCTAAAAGAAATATACGGGAAATAAGCAAAAGAAACTCCATGGTGATGCCGGAGATCGCCAGGAGAAAGCAGCTCACCGTGAAGTCAGGTCCATCTACAATCAGAATCGAGCTCCGTTCTGACAACCAGGTGCACCAGCCTCAGAACCTGTACAATTAAGTATAGAAGCGTAGTATGAGTACATAAATATATATGTACCCAGTGAGTATCCCGCCTAACCTCGAAGAGTTAGTGACGAGAGGTCGACTTGACACTCACTAAGGTCCAAAAATATAATTTAACAAAATATGATGAAAACGGTAGGCATGTAAGGGCAGTGAAGCAGCAAATATATATAAGGCACTGAAATCCAAGGAAAATACTGGAAATAAATAAACAATTACTAATTCACCTTCCCCCAAATATCTGTCAAATCAATGTCCACGAATTTAGTAACAAATAAATCATGCGCATACAAGATGAGGGCAACCGGCCTGGGCCATAAGATAGTCGTATCCGTGCACTGCCGAGGGTCGAACGGCCCGAACCATAAGTGCACCTTACCATAAAGTACTCACATCTATGCATTGCCGAGGATCGAACGGCCCGTACCATAAGTGCATATTTGCCATAAAGTAACCATCTCTATGCACTGCCGAGGATCGAACGGCCCGAACCATAAGTGCATCTTCCAATCCGCCGCGGCGTACAACCCGCTCCCATAAGAGTGGGGGAAATCACACTCCCCTCACGGAATGTAAATTGCAAAGTGGTCACATGCACACACAATATTACTTTTTAAATTACTTTTCAGTAACAATTCTTTACAAATTTCCTCAAATTCCATGATCTCAGGGAAATAAGCCGCATGCAACATTTAATTTATTAAGCATATAGTTCATTTCAAGTAAAACACAAGGCATGATGTGGACCTGACTACCCAGACATAATAATAATAGCCGCTACGTACGGACTCTCGCCACTTTGTACGTACGTAGCCCCCACAATTATCACACATAGCATTTAAAACACCTACGGGGACAATTCCTTCTTACGAAGTTAGAAAGGAGACTCACCTCACGTCGCACCTACTCCCCGGGTCAAGAATGCGCCCGAAACTCCGAACTCGTCACCCAAAAGACTCGAAGCTAACCAAATGTTACGTAAATATATCAAATTATACTCAAAGCATGGAATTCTCCAATTATTTAGTCAAATTCATCATTCTTGAAGAAATCCCAAAATCCAATCCCAGGCTCGCATGCTCGGATTCCAAATATTCTCGAAGGAAACACTCACCAATAACCTAAGGATCGTTAATATACGATTTTTGTATGAATTCATAGCCAATGCACGGGTAATTTTCTAAATTTTTCAAAATCCCTAGGTTACTACCCAAATCCTTAATTTTCACTAATTAGGAAGTTAATTTAACTAGTAATTCATGCATTAAACTAATGCTAGGGTAGAATTTACTTACCTTCAATAACTAGGTCGTTTTCCCCTCTTGAATGCTAAAATTCTCCCCAAGGAAGAAGAAGAAAATGAGGAAAATGAATTAAATCCCACTACAAAAACACACTGCCCAGTGGTTTCCTCTATGCGAACGCAGGCCTGGGCAGTGCGTTTGTGATGCCTTAAATGACCAGGCTCATATGGGCCTTCTATGCGAACGCGGAGGGAGCCTTGCAAACGCACAAGGTAAGGGGTAGCTGGGCTGGCCCAACGGCCGGGCTCTATGCGAACACGGGGGAGGTGTGCAAACGCACTGGGTTAGGAGCCCAACCCATCGCAATCGCGGTGCCTTTTGTGTGAATGCACTGGGCATTCACCACCCCTGCCCAATTCCTTCTTCGCGAACGCGGTAACCCCTCTGCGAACATGGAGAAGGAAACCAGACCTGGAATTTCTGGTGTTTTGAAATTAGCTCCGTGGGGTCTGAAACTCACCCGAGCCCCTCGGGACCCCATCCAAATGCACTGGAAATTCTGTATTCATAATACGGACTCGCTCGAATTTTCAGAACGTGAAAAACAATAACGAAACTAAGAATCCGACCCCAAAACCAAATTGAATCAAACTTTGAACTTTAAGTTCTAGAATTCGCTAACTATGCGCCGACCGACCTCTACTACTCGGAATGACACCAAATTTTACAGGCAAGTCATAAATGACATAACGGAACTATTCCCCATCTCGAAATTCCGTTTGGACCTCGATAACACAAAAACATGTCCCAAACCACAATATTAAACTTAAGGAAATTCTTATTTCCATATTGGGCGTCGAAATGCTCCCGGGTCATCCAAAACCCATTCCGAACATACGCCCAAGTCTGAAATCATCATACAAAGCTACCAGAATCATCGAAACTCGATTTCGAGGTCGTTTTCTCAAAATGTTGACCGAAGTCAAACTTGGCCTTAAAGACCAACCTGAAGGAACCAAGTGTTCCAATATTGCTCTAAACACTTCTGAATCCCGGACCACCCGTCCCCGCAAGACATAAATCAAAATAAGCCGCTATGGGAAGTTTCATTTAGGGGAACGGGGTCCAATAACGCAAAATGACCGGTCGGGTCGTTACAAATTGCCCGTGACAAACTGCGGCCATTCTTTTCTCATCAATCAGAGTTAACTGTTCCTGCCGGGTTTAGACTCACTCATCATCTTCAATTTCAGCTTCGACAATGATCCGAAGGGAGGGAATTTCAACTTCTACAGGTATCACGGCTTCAGTTCCGTAAACCAATAGATAAGGTGTAGCTCCAACCGATGTTCGCATGGTCGTGCGATATCCCAATAATGCAAAAGGCAATTTCTCGTGCCATTGTCTAGAACTTTGAATCATTTTTCTGAGGATTTTCTTGATATTTTTATTTGCTTCTTCAACGGCGCCATTGGCTTTGGGCTGGTAAGGGGTGGAGTTATGGTGTGTGATTTGAAATTGTTCACATACCTCCCTCATCAAATGGCTATTGAAATTTGCAGCATTATCAGTTATGATGGTCTTCGGAATGCCAAAGCGACAGATAATGTTGGAATGCAAAAAATCCATCACTTCTTTCTTAGTGACGGCTTTGAACGTGACTGCCTTGACCCATTTTGTGAAATAGTCGATAACAACTAAGATAAATTTGTGCCCATTCGAGGCTCGAGGCTCGATCAGCCCAATGACATCCATTCCTCAGGCAGTGAATGGCCATGGTGCTAACATGGAGTTTAACTCTGAAGGCGGCGCATGGATCAAGTCACCGTGTATTTGGCATTGATGGAACTTCTGGACAAAGCTGAAACAATTTTTTTTCCATAGCCATCCAGTAATATCCTGCCCGCAGGATTTTCTTGGCGAGGATATACCCGTTCATATAGGGACCGCATACTCCTGAGTGTACCTCATTCATAATATTTTCGGCTTCTTTGGCATTCACACACCTTAATAGATCCAAATCGGGGTCCTTTTATACAGCACTTCTCCACTTAGGAAGAAACTGCTGGCGATCCTTCTGATGGTTCTCCTTTGGTCCCCGTTGGCCTGCTCCGGGTATTATTTTGTTTTTAAGAACCTTTTGATATCATGATACCATGGTTGGACATCGGGATCTATTTCGACCGTGTTACAATAACCATGTCTTTCTCGGATTTTGATCTCTATCGGGCCAATATGGACATTGCCCAGATATGGCAGCATTGCAGCTAAGGTAGCTAGGGCATAAGCTAACTCGTTGTGGCATCGAGGAATATACCTGAATTCGATGGCTTTGAATCGTTTTCCAATATCCTCCACATGTTGTCTATATGGAAGAAGCTTAACATCTCGAGTTTCCCACTCTCGCTGAGCTTGCTTGATGATCAAGCCGGAATCTCCCATGATCAATAACTCCTCTACGTCCATGTCAATTGCCATGTTCATGCCTATTATGTATGCTTCATATTCAGCAGTGTTGTTTGTACAGAAGAAACGGAGATGGGCGGTGGCTGGATAGTCTTGTCCCGTGGGCGAAATCAAAATTGTCCCGATCCCAACACCCTTTGCATTCACAGCTCCGTCAAAGAACATTTTCCAAGTGCTGGTCTTTTCTTTTTGGGATTACCTCGATCGAGTTTACTTCCTCATCCGGAAAGTAAGTACTTAAAGTTTGATATTCATCATCGACAAGATTTTCAGCCAGGTGATCCGCCAAGGCTTGGGCTTTTATCGTCGTGCGGGTGACATAGACTATGTCAAACTCGGTGAGCAGGATTTGCCACTTTTCTAATCTCCCGATGGGCATTGGCTTTTGGAATATGTACTTCAAAGGATCTAGCCTGGTGATGAGGTAGGTGGTGTAAGCCAGCAAGTAATGGCGGAGCTTCTGAGCAACCTAAGTCAAAGCGCAACAAGTTCTTTCCAACAAGGTGTACTTGGCTTCATAGCTTGTGAATTTTTTGCTTAGGTAGTATATAGCTTGTTCCTTATTTCCGGTCACATCATGTTTCCCGAGAATGCACCCAAAAGAGTTTTCTAACACCGTCAAATATACAAGAACAGAGGTCTTCCAGGTTCGGGTGGGACCAACACTGGCGGATTTGACAGATACTCTTTGATCTTGTCGAAGGTTTATTGGCACTCATTCGTTCATTTAATTGCTGCATCTTTCTTCAACAGCTTGAATATAGGCTCACACGTGGAGGTTAACTGAGCAATGAACCTGCTGATGTAATTCAACCTACCCAGCAAACTCATGACCTCTTTCTTGGTTCTCGAAGGGGGAAAATCCCGAATAGACTTTATCTTTGTCGGATCCAGTTATTCCCCATCGACTGGCTATAAAACCCAACAATTTCCCAAACGGAACTCCGAAAGCACACTTGGCTGGATTCAATTTTAAGTCATACTTATGCAGACATTCGAAGAATTTTCTCAGATGCTGCACGGTCGTCTTGCATCCTAGATTTAATAATCACATCATCCACGTATACCTCAATCTCCTGGTGCATCATTTCACGAAAAATGGCAGTCATATCCCTCATATAGGTTGCCCCGACGTTCTTTAGGCCGAATGGCATGACCCGATAACAATAAGTACCCCAAGACCTGGTGATACCCAGCGTAACAATCTATGAAATACTGTATCTCATGTTTGGCACAGTTGTCAACCAGGATGTGAATGTTTGGCAATGGAAAGTTATCCTTAGGGATTGCTTTATTCAAATCGCGATAGTCGACGCACACTCGGACTTTCACGTCTTTCTTTGGTACCGGGACAACATTAGCCAACCACGTGATGTATTGGACCACTCGGATTACTCCAGCCCTTAACTGTTTAGTGACTTCTTCTTTGATCTTGCCACTCATGTCTGTTCTAAATTTTCTCTGTTTTTGTTGGACATGCGGATAATTGGGCTAGGTTGGCAATTTGTGCACCACCAAATCAACACTCAATCCGGTCATATCATCATAGGACCAGGCGAACACATCTTTGAATCCGAATAGAAGTTGGATCAAAGCATCCCTAGTCCTTTCATCGGTATAAATACTTATCATGGTTTCTCGAACTTCTTCTGAATTACCCAAATTAACCGGTTTGGTTTCATTTAAATTTGGCTTAGGCTTATTCTCGAATTGTTCCAATTCTCGATTTATTTCCCTAAAAGCCTCATCTTCATCATATTCTGGTTCTTGATTCATTATTTCTTGGTTAGACGGCGTGTCAAGATCTGGGCGTGAAGTCCGCAAGTATGTCATGTTATTTAAGTTCGCATTATTGGAACTGAAAAAAGAGATAAGAAAAAATAGCAAAAATATTAGGACGAATAAAGGGAGAGATTTGTGGACTATGAAATATTAATTTCCTTTCATCGAATTTTGAACATTTGAGGGTTTACATCAGAATTTATTTTTGTTTAAAAAAGGCAATAAACTAAAAACACTCGAGTTACACCCTGGAATAACTCGAAGTGCATAAGGATGGCAAGGCTGAACTACTGGGACTCCCGCCTGACTGGGAATGGAGTAGCCTTCCAATTTTGGAGCTTGGTGTCAGGCCCCATATGTTGCACTTCAACAGTGCTGGAGCCTTCTCCTGGTTGGACCATATAAGCCTCATACAACATCTATCTCATTGCTCTACAGATTTCTTCAATTTCTTCGGCCGTGAAAGCCTCATCTTCTTCCTCTACGTATTTTGGCAATTGGGTGATGTGCGGGATTGGCTGAGGCAATACCCACACATCTTTCTTATGTTGGTCAGCCCATTGTTCATCATCGGGAGCAACTTGAAACCCTAGGCCGAAGAACTTCTTACTGATAGGCAAGGTGATAGGTTCTTTAATGCCTTGCAAGGACACCCCGAGCCCTTTTCCAGGGGTGTACCTATGTTTAATCATGTCGCTAGCGACCATAATTGATGCGTTTGATAGGAAGGGTTGAGGGCACGGGGTTCCTTCCTCATATTGGTCTGCAACCACAATCTCAAAAGCCTGGTAGACTATGTGCTTGCTGCCTTCTCTTGCTTCCAGGCATGGGACTGATGGGTCCGTGTAAATAGATTGCTCGTCCTCTCCGTGGACCACAATTCCTGGTCTTCATACTCAAACTTAACCATCGGTGGAGAGTAAATAGCACTGCCCCTGCTGCATGGATCCAAGGCCTTCCCAGGAGATAATTGTAGGAAGCATCCATATCTAAGACCTGGAATGTCACTTCAAAATCTACAGGGCCGATTGTCAACACCAAATCAATCTCCCCGATTGTGTCTCTCTTGATGCCATCGAATGCGTGGACGCACACATTGTTGGGCCTAATCCTCTCTGTCCCGATCTCCATTCTTTGTAGGGTCGAGAGAGGGAAAATATCAACCCCA
This sequence comes from Nicotiana paniculata, assembly GCA_005239505.1. NCBI lineage: Eukaryota > Viridiplantae > Streptophyta > Magnoliopsida > Solanales > Solanaceae > Nicotiana > Nicotiana paniculata. Next base: position 11,936 of record ML363278.1, on the reverse strand, counting down.
GATCCGCAATCCGCCATAACTCTTTTCACATAGTACACTTCATATTTAACAGTTAGGTGGAGAGCTTTGTTGTGGGAAGCCCCTTCTGGAGGCAAGTTATTTTTGCTAAATGAGATCCGGTTGACTTCGAAAAATCGTTCCGCCATTCTTTCCATTTTCTCGACTAAGGTCTCGGCCGGAACATATGCTTCATTAAGTGTTTTGATCAGGATTTTCTGATGCTCGTTTGAACTTATCAGCAAGAATAGAAGTGAGACCTGAGTGGGGGACTTTCTGAGATGCTCAATTACGGCGTATTAAGAGGTTTTCATATTTTTGAAGAATTCTTCTGCCTCTCCGGTACTGATCGGCTTCTTAGACGGAAAGCGTTTCTTCTTGCTTTTGTTCAGTTCTTCCAGGTTGAGGTATTTCTATGATGATTTTATCTCATTCGCTTCCCCATTAATTTATTTTCCTTTGTACGTCACCACAGTCTTGTTGTAATTCCAGGGGACGGAAGTGCTATCCTTTATGGGATTCTATGGTGCACGGCTAATAACTACGGGGTCATTCAGCCTTGGTGAAATTATCGGCCCCGGTGCCACATAAGTCCCCTTCGGTATGTACATTTTCGGGACATTAGGCATAGTCTTGTTGTGTTGCAATCTTTTGGGAGGGCTTAACACAAACTGTTCCTTCCTGGGCGTCCTGGGAACATAAAGAACGGCGTCTTTGGAAGGCCCTATCCCTGTCTTTGTTTCAACCTTTCTTGTGGCCAGAAGAGCGGAGTTACCTTTCTTCTCCTCCTTAGCTTGTTTTGGTGTCGCTTTGGGGTTTCTTATCTACATTAGTAATGGCGATGATAGTTTCAAATCTAGATCAAATTCTCGGTCTTCACAAATCATGCCAATAATTGGCCCGTTATCCTGAGCAGGCAACGGGTTATTGGTCACGTTGGGAGCTTCTTCGTCCCTTAATACTACCTTATTTTGTTCTATTAAGCTCTCAACTACCCACTTGAGGGTCCAGCAACTCTCGATATCGTGTCCCTCGGCCCCTGAGCGATAGGCACATCGAGTACCTGGCCGATAAGAGGGGGATTCTGGGTTCTGCCTGTTTTGGGGTACAGGCTGCAATAGACCCATTTGGACCAGCTTCGGGAAAAGGCTAGAGTATGATTCGCCAATTGTTGTAAAGTTGGTCCTTCTGGATGGTTCCCGGGGATTGTTTTGTGGAGGGCGAGGATTATACTGAGCTTGGAGAGGAGGGTTGTTTCTGGGTGGTGGAGCTTGGTTTTGATTATATTGTTGTTGGGCATTCATTATTGGATAAGGTTGAGGCATTACGGCATATTCCGCATCTTGGTGGGGGTAGAAATGACGTGGGATATTGGAAAAATAGCCTCGAGGCTGCCGGGAGTTTCTTATACTGGAGGCCATTATTGCTGATTCCTCTTTCTTCTTCCTATTGGCTGCACTTCCTGACCCACTCTGGATTGCTTGGGAAGTTTCCCTTATGGCGGATTGTCTTAGAATGCGACTGGTTTTCAGACCGTTTTCAACCATCTCTTCGATTTTTATCGCTTCCACAAATGGCTTGCACATGGCAGACATCATATTCTAAAAATAGTCGGCCTCCTGAGCTTGTAAGAAAATGCTGACCATTTATGTTTCGTCCATCGGAGGTTATACTCTGGAAGCTTGCTCATACCACTTGATAGCGTATTCCCTGAAGCTTTTCGAAGATTTTTTCTTGAGGTTGGATAAAGAATTCATGTCCGGTGCTATGTCACGTTGTATTGAAATTGTATGACAAAGTCCCGGGCCAGGTCGTCCCATATATGCCAGTGGGATATATCTTGATCCATGTACCACTCAGATGCAATCCCGGCCAAGCTCTCTCCGAAGTACGCCATTAAAAGCTCTTCTTTTCCGCCAGCTCCCCTCAGTTGGTTGTAATATCTTTTTAGATGAGCAATGGGATCCCGTGTCCATCATATTTCTCAAATTTGGGGGTTTTAAACCCGAGAGGCAGGTGAACATTTGGGAATATTCACAAGTTGGCATAAGAAACACTTTTCTGACCACTCAATCCCTGTATGTTTTTGAGACTCTGCTCAATGCTTTTCATTTTTTGAGCCATCTCTTCATGCTCGGGGTTCCTTTTGTCTTATCCCACGGCGGCTTCATGCCGAGGTTGCTGCAGGTATGTATTTGGAGTAACATGAGTCGCATCCAGATGGAACGATGGTGTTTGAAAGGTAAAGGTAAAGGCCGGCGGCTCGAAGTTTGGTCCAGCTACTGTTGGCGGCACCGTAGCAAAGGCAGGTGGTGCTGTAAAAATGTTGAAGGATGCATCGAAAAATAGTGCATGGGGGCGGACCTCAGAAGGCATTCCGGTGAAATGAGCTGACATAGTCGTGTACCCGAATTGGGTAGTTGGGTAATTGATAGGTATGCTGGAGGTTCCGCCTATTCTGGGAACCAACTCGAAAAAACAAGGGATGGTGTTGGGCGGTTCCCTACCATTAGACCAGGCGTCCCACATTCCCATCATGCGGCAACGTAGAATTATATTTTCTTCAGCCGTGGATGACTAAGATGTCGGGATAATCGAGCTTTGGTTATCCTCAGAGGAATTGATGATTGGCAGGTGACTTTCAGATGTCATTTCGACACTCCCTTTTGATCTGGTGAAGTATGGGTGTGAAGCCAGATTACCGCAAAAACCAACCACCTAAAAACAACACCTTAAAAGTGAAATAAAACGTTAGATTGAGGCATTTAGCACATATGGAATCGCACGTTGGGGGTATGCGATGCACCTAGGCCGTTAAATGCTTTCTAAATATTTTGTATCGGTTGAGTGTTTCATCCCGGATTTGTTTCTCAATCTTGAACTTTTGATTTTCGCCTTCTGTTTTTGTCTATAATTTTGTCACTCTTTTCTTTCCTTTTCTGCCTTTTTTATTCCTCACTCAATTTCCTTTTCTCTTTCCCGAATTATTTTCTTTTTAAGGTTATGATCGAATCCTATGTGGATTGCCTACGTATCACAATGCATCGTGAATCAGATCATCGTGTAGTTCAAGAAATAAATACAAAAGGAAATAAACATTCTGATTTTCAAATTTTTCATTCATTAGATAAAACTTCCAATTTCATTCGTTAGAAAAGACTCTAACATACGCTCTTGGAAATTTAAAACTACAAAAGACTATGACATACTTTCTTGAAAATTTAAAAACTACAAAAGACTCAAACAAGACTGCAACAAGAAAAAATGAAATACAGACTCGAAAAGGACATCAAGAATACATAAGTGCTTCTACTACTCCAGGGGCCCGCGGGACATCATACGATCTTGCCATAGGCCTGCATGTCATGTCTTGCTGGAGGCGGTACAGGTCATCCATTATCTTGTGGACGAAAATCATTACCGCTGCGAAGAAGGTAGTCCGGGTCATATCTTCACACTCTTGGAATTTTGTAACAACATAATCAGCGATTTCTCTGACCCTTTGTCTGATGATACCTTTTTCCTGGAGTAAGCGCCCGATTTGTTGGGATCTAGCCTCTAAAACCTGGGTGTCCTTATGATTTTGTTCTTGCAACTGTTGCAAGTCTTCCTCAAACTATGCCATCATGGTATAACATTGTTCCCTTTCCGCCTTGAACCTTTTTGCTTGTTTGGCCATTTCGTTCTCGAGAGTGGCCACCTTTTCCTTCAAGCCTGTGACTTCTTAGTCATATTCCCTTTTCAGTTTCTGAACAAACTCTGCTCTTTCCTCTTCACTTCTTGTTAATTTTACCCGAACTCTGGCCAGTTCTTCTTCAGCTTTGTCCAGATCATCCCCCATAGCTGCATAATTTATGCCTCAGACTGTTGATAAGTTTTTCATCAATTCTTCTTCTCTCAGGGTTCTCAACAACTATTTTCAATTTCTGGATCTGGGCCCGGAGATCCTCATTTTCTTTGGTTAACCTATTTTTCTCCCCTTCAGCTGTTGCGGTTTGTAGAGTGTTTTCAAATTTGATTTCCCTGATTTGGGCTTCCAACTTGCTTATGGTAGCTCGGTAGTTATTTTCCTTTTCTAACCAAGCCTAGTGCTCTTGTGTTTGCTCAGTGAATTGTTGCACGTGGGGTCTTTTTGCGGGTCATTCTTGCTCTTGATGCTCTCTACCCCTTCTACCATACCAAGAAGTGTAGCCTGGATCGACTTCCCCTCTGGAAAAATCTCTTACCCGAGTCTGTGGCTCCAGAAATCAACATCTATGCCAAATCTGGCGGACCCTATCCTCCAGAAATGCGGCTCTTGGGCACAACAATTACTTGCCGACTTAGGTCTTCATCGTGTGGAACATTTTGATGCCTTTCTAGTTGTCGCAAGACCCTATGGGGGGCATATGGTTGGATACTTCGGAGACCCATCAATAGAAGATAGCATACTTCGGCTGAAATATAGATGACTTCATTGATAGGGAGCCACCCGAATGTCCACTCGTTTTGGTTGGCAGTCAAAGAAATCAAGTGTGCGAGCCAGGCTTCTGTGCCTTCTGGAAATTCATGCCCATCTACCCGAGTCCTATGTTCTTCAATGAAGTTTAGGCCAGTCTGACCGTAATTCATATACCCTGGGGAACGACAGAGATGTTCGATCATTTAGATTTGTAGAAGCAGGTTGCACCCCTCAAAGAATTTTCCCCCAAACTGGTAAACTGTTAGATCACGGTAAATCTCGGCTAAGACCATCGGTATAAGTGTGCCATTGGATTTTTTCATCATGAAATATTCCATTCCCACAAGTCCGATATCTATGCGTCTGTCATTCCTTGGGCAGATTAAGATACATAGGAATACTACCACGAAAGCCAACCCTCGGCGGGCCTCCCATTTAGCTTGGTTCTTGTGATGAGTCAAACCAGTATTATCAGCTTCATAACCCTGGGGATCTCCGTAGCGACTGTATAGGAAATAGAAAGTGCAGAACCCCTCAGATAGGTGCGGGTCTTGGATTTCATGGTTGATGCTTAGCAGGTCTAAGAACTTGTTGGGAGTCACAGCCCTGGGAGCTACTGGATATCGACTCCTGAGATTTTCACTTAGGCCAGCATACCCCGCTATTTCCTCTAGCGTGGGTATCAACTCAAAGTCTGAAAAGTGGAACACGTTGTGAGCGGGGTCTCAAAATGATACTAGAGCCTCGATGATGTCCAATCTTGGCTTAATTTTTAGAAGACCAGTGAGCCCGCCCAAGGCTTTTACCGCGGACTTTCTGCTAACTTCCCCCAGGTACCTCCACCACATATGGAGTCCCATGGGAATTTCCTCGAAAGCTCTAAAGGGGATGTTTTCGACAGTGCTCATCCGGCACTTTTATTAAGTGATTTGGTTAAGGAAAAAGCAAATCCATATTTTATTTTTGACCAAGGGTAAAGAAAAGTGCTATTTTTGCAAAAACTTCGTAATCAAGTGAATAATGGACCAACTTTGCGAATACGACCCCTCAACACTTCGGTTAAGAAGTCTGTAGGGTTGTGCTTGCTAATTGGGTCAAAAGAATTTTGGAAAAGACTATAGGCGGCTATTTTTACAAAACAGCCTTCTGGAGCCCCGTTAGGGCAATTTAGCTATTTATGCAAGAACGGTTTCATAACTTTATTTAGGACCGTATTTTGTATTTGATTTTGAAAAATAAGGTTGGACTCGATGAGATTTTCCTACGTGTCCCACACTGGTGAGAATCAAACAATGCGTAGTTCGGAAAATCTCGACACAATTTTGAAAAATATGCACCGACTCATTTCATTTTGAAATACTATTTTCCTTCTTTCTTTCCTCTATTTTTCGAAAATTTTGACAGAGTTTCGGGAAGATTTTGAATATCGGGGTTTTTCAAAAATCGGATAAATCTCCTATTCTATTTCTCTCTTGGTTTTTTTTTCTCTGTTATTCTCTTTTCTTTAGCCGATCAACAAACAAACCGAAGCAAAAAGTTGTACACATAGCAAGTAGGATGCACCATAATTGTCTTTCATTTCGAGTTCACCTGTCCTAGACGGACCCAACCCCTGTGTTGATTCCCCTAAATCAAATGCATGTGATGCAAATAATCGTTCCTACTAGGGTACCAGCATGAGGCTATTTTATACTAGGTTTATATCCTGGGGTTTTGTTCTAGATAAGGCTTACCCAAGCAGACAGCTCGAGCCGAGGTCGGGGCAGCGACCAGAAATACAGAAGCTTCACCGGTTTTGCAACTTGTATGTACCTCGTTCTAAAATTTGGATGAGTCTAACAGAAAAGAAGTCACACGAAGTGCACACTTCCCAGATGACTTAGAAGACTCAGATAGAAGAAGGGTTTTGGCACAGTTTATATGCAATTCAGATAAATATCAAAGCGTTACATATGGCAATTAGCACATCAAGTTTAATCACGTAAAATCAGATAAAAAAAGCCAAAACATAACAGTTATATAAGCTCGAATTTTTTAACCCTGAACCAGAGATTCTGGGTTCGATCCCCAGCAGAGTTGCCAGAGCTGTCACACCTCCTTTTTCCCTCCCGATAAAATAAAGGGTAATAAGGAAGTTTTTCCAATTTAAGTGACATTATTCGGATTTGGGATTTATTTAGTTTTCAGAGTCACCACCCGGATTTTTTGACGATTTTCCGGGACATTGTTTATTTACTTAAAATCCCAAACCGAGGAATTTTGACTCTGTTTTAATTTGTCTGCGAACCAAAAATCTGAGTAAGGAATTTTGTAAACCCGCGAGAGGGTGTTAGGCATTCCCTAATTCCATGGTTCTAGCACGGTCGCTTAACTATTAGTATTTGGTCTAAGTTATTTGTTTATTTATGTGTTTTAGCCTATCGAGCATTTAACCTTTTTAAATTTTAACCGCTTTTAATATTTATGGATTTATCTTGAACAAATCACTATGGCGTGCACTTGTTTGTTTTTGGACACATTATAACTGCGCCACATGAAATGCACCCGCAATTACAACATGTGATTTTTATTATTGTTTGAAGTTAGAGTCGGGGACATGAGTTGCCACACCCGAGTGTAGGTTATGGTTGTTTGAAGTACTACTTGAGTATTTACTAAATTTCAATCTAAAGAAGTATTCTTCAACCTATAGGATGTGTAGAAGATTGTCTAAGGTTAAATTCACTAGTCTAAAGGACGAACATTTGGGATATGGCCACATTTTAGCCCAATTCAACCATTTAACCCTTTGGTCAATCCTAATTGTGGCTAGTTAAAAAAGAGATAAAGCTATATAATTCTATAAAGGAAACATGCCAACACATGGAGTTTTACAAGAGATTCAACAAATTACTAATTTACAAGTTACACATTTAAAAAGTCAAGTGCACACTTTTAGCTATAGTAGAATATTGAATTAACGATTTACATCAACTTTAGGTGGCCTAGATACATGCTTTCATATGTATTGAATCTTGTTCGATAGCGTTTATACATTTATTGTTGTGAATTCAGAAAGTTTGAAAGATATGAGATGAATCGAAAGAGTTTTGGATCACATATTCCTATTTTGTATATTTTTCGAAAGTCATAGAATCTGGAACGATTATTTTTCAGAATCTTAGTAAATGTTTACAAGGAGACTGATCTGAATACAAACTCATACGAAATAACTTTAAATAGCAAAATCTATATTTCTATATTTCGAAATTCAGTAGAGGTAAATTAAACAATTTTAAGATAGATCACAGGGGGTTTTGAGGAAAAGAGAATTGTATTGGGCCATTTTCTGTAAATTGGATCAGTTTTGAGAGAATTTCATATTAGTCAGAAATAGGGAAATAAAGCTAAATGCTAATTTAGAATGTCCAGTCCATATTTACAAACCTTAAAGTCTATAGAGACAATTACATGGCTATTTATTATGAAATACAATTTCCTAAAAAAACTAAATAAATAAATTGTCAGTTGTTGCTCGTGTGCAAGCTAGCAGCACTTCGTAACCCCAAACTTGTATTTTCATAAACGTTCTCCAAAAAAAAAGTGAGTAGAATATTTATGCAGTTTTGGAGAGAATCTGACCATTAGGAGGTCAGACCTGCTTCCTTAATGCAACTCAACTAGGAAACTAAACCACATTTTCAAAGTAAACTTCAAAGAGTTCACACACATCAGGAAAGATTCAATAGCATTTACCAATATTTTTTACACAAGATTTATCTATTTTTATAAGCTAACAAAAGAGAAAATCGACTAAAACATCAAGAACACCAACTAGTATTCGCAACACCACATCCTCAGATTTGCATATAAACAAAAAGGAAACTCAAACACAAAACAACAGATTTACACAACAACATAGAACAGAAGTTCAGATTTGAATTTTCCTTTATAATAAGGTGTTACATACCTCAAAAGTGAAAAGGAAATAGCAGGGAGAGATCTGGACCAAATAAAGGTCCAGAAATTGGAAATTCAAAGCTCAAAAACAGCCCTAGCCACAAACCAAAGGAAGAAACCCAGGAAGAAACAACCATTTGAATACCCTAAAACTCGAGTAAAATCAGAAATGAAACTCAGTTCTTCAATGGAAGGAATCACAGCTACAAGAAATATCAAGTTCTAAACTACTCTTTGCACTCATTATGTTGTGTATTTGTTTCTGTTTTTCAAGGTAATGAAGATGTAATTTCAGACCTTAAAATGTGTAAAAATCTGTTTTCCAGAGGTGAAAAGGTTTCTAGTGTGTGTAACAATTTTTGTAAAATCTGTGCAGAGAACTTTCTCAAAAGCTATGTGTGTTTCCAGATCTTTCAGTAGTCAAAAAAGTGTATTTTTCAGTAATAGAAAAGTGTGTTTAGTGGTAAAAGTGTGTGTATATCTAGGGGTATTTGGGATAGGATATGTTTAGCATATTCTGTCACGACCCAAAATCTATTAAGGTCGTGATGGTGCCGGACACCATCGTCAAGCAAGCCAATCATTAATTAGTTGAAATAAATTCATGTTTTAACATTTTTCGAAATCGTTACCTTTCACTTACAAGTCATAAAAGCGAATAAACAAAATTTCAAATAAATACGACAGGTAAACTATTCCATCTATTCAATTAAATCCCAAACACATCCCAGAACCTGGTGTCACAAGTGTACGAGCAAATTCTAAGAATTTATACAAAATACAACAAGCTTGTCCGAAATAAAAATTGGACAAGGTATTTAAAATAAAGAGAATACAATACGAGGGAGACTCTGTCAGCTGCGAATCACCTCCGGATGATGCAGCTTGCCTAAGTCTCCAAACCAGCCCCATCGCAATGAAAGTACATGTGCAACAAAATGTACAGCAAGTGTAGCATGAGTACGAAAACAATGTGTACTCAGTAAGTCGCCCGTCTAACCTTAGAGAGGTAGTGACGAGAGGTTGAATTAGACACTTGCTAAGATCCAACAAAATAAATTTAACAAGATATGATATCAGGAATAGGCATACGAGGATGATAAAACAGTAAACATTAAAGGTAACTGTAATTCAATAAATGCTGAAAGTAAATAAACAATTACCACTTCTTTTTCCCCAAATATCTTAAATAAACAGTTTCCACTTCATTTCCCCCCAAGTATTGTATCACTTCAACATCCATGAAACCATTAACAATTACACATGCGCATACGGGATAAGGACATCCGGCCTGAACCATAAAAATAACCATGTTTGTGCACTTCCAAGGGTCGAACGGCCCGAACCATAAGTGCATCTTTACCATAAAATAATCATATCTATGCATTGCCGAGGGTCGAACGGCCCGAACCATAAGTGCATCTTTACCATAAAATAATCATATATATGCACTGTCGAGGGTCGAACGACCCGAACCATAAGTGCATCTTTCAATCCGACGTGGCACACGGCCCACTCCCATGAGAGTGGGGGAAATAACACTCCGCCCGCGGAATGTAAATTTCAAAGCGGTCACACAATCATGCGCAATCAATAGTCCACCCCGATTACATCGGGAAAACAAATACCCAAGTAAATAACAAATTCCTCTTTTAAAAGTCACAAAAATAGTATTTAAATCCTTTCTCGAAATTAATTTGCCAAGTTTCAGGAATACAATTATCCTCGGAGGAGTAAATCCTCTTTCTAAATGATTAAGAAAGGTGCACTCTAGCCTTCTTAGGAAATAAATTACCAATTCAATAGCATTTTCGGTCTAATATTATTGGCAGGATCACATATACAACACGTAAGGCATGCTAGTAGGTCCTAGACTACCCGGACATGGCATAATAGTAGCTATGCACGGACTCCCGTCACCTCGTGTGTACGTAGCCCCCCAGATAGTAGCACATATTTAATTAGTTCACCTAGGGGAACAATTCCCCCTCACAAGGTTAGAAAGGAGACTTACCTCGTGTCGAATCTACTTCCCGGACCAAGAACACGCCCGAAACTCCAAACTCGTCTCCCAAGGACTCGAAACTAATCAAACGTTACGTAATATATCAAATTATACTCAAAAGCATGGAATTCTCCTATTTACTTAGTCATTTCACCTTACTTTGAAAAATCCTAAAATGCACTCCAGGGCCCACATGCTCGGATTCCGAAAATTTTCGAAGGAATCAATTACCCATATCCTAAGGATCATTAATATATAGCTTTTGTGTGATTACATGGAAAAATCCTTGGTAATTCTCCCAATTTATATAAAACCTAGGTTTCTCACCATAACCCATGATTTTCCACTAATTAGTGTGTTAATCTACCTAAAAATCCAAGTATTCAACGTAAATTATAGTAGGAATCACTTACCTCTCAGTTGCTAGGTGAAATCTCCAATTTGAAAGCTCCCAAAATTGCCCCAAGTGAAGCAAAATGGCTAAAATGGGACTATGTCCCGTTTAAAACTAACACTGCCCAGCTGCCCCCTTGTGTGAGATCGCGAGCAGGGGCAGTGCGATCGCAGAAGTCAGCTGGTCAAGGTCCCTGAAGGCCTACTATGCGACCGCAGAGGGGAACGTGCGATCGCGGAGAGAAACTGGGCCAGGCCTATGCGATTGCGGGGGAGGGGGTGCGAACGCGAAGAACAAAACTGGTCCAAGCCACAGATCACCCCTGTGCGAACGCAGACAGGCCCATGCGATCACACACGGCATTTCCCCACACCCTGCCAACTCCTTCTATTCGATCACATTAATGCACCCGCGATCGCACTGAAGGAAACCAGTCAAGGAAAATCGGGTGTTTTGCAATTAGCTCCGAGGGGTCCGAAACTCATCCGAGCCCCTCGGGGCCCCATCCAAAGGCACTGGCGAGTCTGTATTCATGATACGGACTCGCTCGAATTTTTGGAACGTGAAAAACAACAACGGAACTAAGAATTCGACCCCAACACCAAATTGAATCAAACTTTGAACTTAAAGTTCTAGAATTATCTTTCAATGCGCCGAACCAACCTATACTACTCGGAATGACACCAAATTTTGCAAGCAACTCATAAATTACATTACGGACATGTTCCAACTTTCGGAATCGCATTCCGACCCTGATATCAAAATTTCCACTTACGGTCGGATTTCTCAAAAAAACTTCAAATTTCTATCTTTAGCCAAATGACTTCAAAATAACCTAAGGACATCCTAATACACTCTCGATCGCGCTCCCAACTCCAGAATCACCATAAGAAGCTATTCCCAGGCTCATAATCCCAAACGGACATCAATATCACTGAAATGCGCTTCAAGCCAAACTTAGGAAATTTCTTCAAAATTGCTGACTTCCACAATATACCGAAACGCTCCCGGGTTATCCAAAGACCGATCCGGACATACGCCCAAGTCCGAAATTATCATACGAACCTGCAGGAATCTTCAAATCCTGATTCGGAGGCCGTTTACTAAAAATTCCAATCCTAGTCAATTTCTCCAACTTAAGGCTTCTGAAATGAGAATTT
>ML363277.1:0-34836 GCA_005239505.1 Nicotiana paniculata | reverse complement strand
AAATAAACTCCATTAAGCACATAACAAGTGTATTTTTATCATTAATGCGCATAAAATGTAAGGTATATCACATGTTAAACTATGCAATTTAGTCTCGCATCAGAGCACATTCACAATGTGTTTTCGAGGTATGTGGTAGATTTACGCTTGGATTGGCGAAAGATAAATTTTTGGCGATTTCGGACGATAGGTGAAATCTTTATATCGAGACCGGAATGGAATTCCGAAAGTGGCTGTAGGTTCGTAGTGGAATTTGTCACCTGTGTGTCAAAGTTGAGGTCATTTAGACTAGTTTTGACGTGTTTCGGCATCAGTTGTGGATTTTTGAAATTTCATAAGTTCTTAGACTTGAATCCATGCAGAATTAGTGATTTTGATGTTATGTGATGTGGTTTGAAGTCTTGACTAAGTTTGGATAAGGTATTAGGACGGGTTGGTAAGTTTGGTTGAGATCCCGGGGGCCTCGGGGATGTTTCGGATACTCAACGGGATGATTTTTTGACTTAGAAAACTATCTGAAGCATTGTTGGTTCTGGTGTTTCGCACATGCAGATGGGGAGCTTCAGGTGCGGACACGCAAGTGCGGTGGAGGGCGTCACAGGTGCAGTTTTGGTCAAGGGAAGCTAGGCTCGCAGGTGCGGATGGGGTTCCCTAGGTGCGGAGCCACAGATGCGGCCCAGTGATCGCAAGTGCGACCCCAGTTCTTTTAGTGAGTTTTCTCACCTACGATGTATTTTCCGCAGGTGCGGTCCAATTATCCGCATGTGCGGTCATCGCTGGGCAGAGAGTTTCTATTCGATGGTTTGTTTATTTTTACTCCATTTTTTATTTTGAGCTCGGGAGAAAGCGATTTTTTGACGGATTTTCAGAGGAATCTTGTGGGTAACGATTTCTTACTCAAATTTTGTTTTATTGCATTAATCTATTGTGGTTTTCCTCATTTAATCAAGGAGTTTGAGAGTAAAAGTTTGGAAATGGGAGAAAAAGTTCCCCAATTGAAAATCCGAGATTTGAGTTAGATTTTGACGTCGGATTTTGATGATTCTTGTTCGAGTATTCTCATAAATGAGCGGGTGTTCATAATTTGTAAATTTTACCCGATTTCGAGATGTGGGCCCGGGGTACTTTATGGGTGATTTTTCCTAGTTTCGCGTCTTAGCTAATTTATTATTTAAACTAGTTGCTTGTAGTATTATTTACACGATGCTATTGACTTGATTATATTTGGGCCATTTGGAGTCGGATACTCGTGGAAAGAACGTGATTTCAAGTTTGTTCTGAGCGGTTGAGGTAAGTATCTTGCCTGACCTTGTGTGGGGTAACTACCCCTTAGAATTGAGTCTTCTATGTTGATTGTAGTCCGTGTACGCGAGGTGACGAGTGTGTACTCGGACTTATTTGCAAATAGGTTGGCCTTTTAGGATTCTTAGGTCCTTACATTCCCTATGTATGAAGTTGGATTTGTTATATCAGAGCTCCGATTGTTAGTTCATCTCTTTTTGCTTAAATTAGAAATTACTTGCTTAGTTTTCCTTTGTTGCTTATTTGATCTTAATTGACTTAACTGAAGACTTTACCTTTTCTACTGTCGTGCTATATCTTCCTTCATAAACTGCCTATTTGACTAGAATTAGCATAATCTTGCCCTATAATTGTTTAGCAGTGATTGAAATATCTATTCATTGTTGTCAAGCATGACCGTGAGTCGTACATTGTGATTTATATGATTTTTTTCCTTAAGTGCTACTTAGGTTTAGTTGATAATCATCCATGTTGATGGTATTTCCTTGGTGTTGCCTGTTACTGAGCATTTTTCAAACTGAGTTTTATTCTGTAAAGTTGATTGTTTAGGCGAGATTTGTTATAGTTGTTTCCCTTGCCGGGATGATTGGTTCTTATTGATGACTTCAATATTGTCAATCGTTGCTATATTTGTGTTGTTTTCCCCTCGTTATATCGCTTCACTTGTGCTTGGCATTCCATTCAGTGGCTACTTCTTATGAGTGAGTTTTTACCATTCTTGTGATTCAAGTCTTTGTATTGATTTGCTCGTCGCACCTTGCATTCTGTCTTTTGTTGCTTTTGCGCCTGTTGTGGCAATGTGTGTTGTTTCTGTCGCATCCTGGTTGTTTTCCTCAGTTGGCTGCATTGCATATTTAAATTGGGACTACGGGCATATTCCGGGAGCTTTCCCCTTTTCTGTATTGCATATTTAAATTGGTACTACAGACGTATTCTGGGAGCTTTCCCCCTGTACTACATTGCATAGTTAAATTGGGACTACAAATGTATTCCTGGAGCTTTCCCCATGTACTGCATTGCATATTTCAATTTGGACTACGGACGTATTCCAGGAGCTTTCCCCTTGTATCGCATTGCATAATTAAATTGGGACTACGGACGTATTCCGGGAGTTTTCCCCCTGTACTGCATGACAAATTCTGAGTTACGGACTGATTTCCAGTAGATTTATCTTGAGGAGAGTATGATCGAAAGATTTTTATTTCAAAGGTATATTTGAAAAACATTTGTCTTGCAGAAAATGATATTGAAATACATTTATTGGGGAAGTATATTTGAAAATCATGTAGTTTGAAAGAACTATGTTTTAAAGATTTCCCTTTCAATATATATATATATATATATATGGAGAAAGTATGTTTTCAAGGAACACTGTTCTATCCTGAAATTATTATATCTTTAAAGCTGTCAATATAAACTACTGTTTAAAAGTTTCACCAATTTATTGGGTTTATTGGTTAAGGCCCGATGTGAACAAACTGACGCGGTGCTGAGTTACCAGTGTTTTTATTGTGTGGTGGTTTTTCCGATTTTTTCTTGTATTTATGTCCATTCTTCTCTGTACTATTACGATGTTCTGTTAATTAACTTTCGGTAATTCCTTCGGCATTATATTGTCATGTTGTTATTTATATCGTAAAATCTTTAGATAGATACTATGTTCGGTCATTTCTATATTGATGTCTGTTTAATTTATTAGACTAGTGGTGTCTTGACTAATCCTCGTCACTACTTCACCGAGGTTAGTCTTGATACTTACTGGGGACCACTGTGGTGTGCTCATACTACACTTCTGCGCATTTTTGTATGCAGATCTAGGTAATTGTTATTAGTAGCTGCGTGGATCATTGCCGAGGAGACTCAAGGTAACCTGCTGCTGCATTCGCAGGCTTCAGAGTCACTTTCCTATTTTTATTCAACTGTTCTTACTATTTCTAAACAATTGTATTTAGGAGTTGTGGGAAAAAAATTCGTAGAGCTTATGACTTGTATTACCGATTTTTGGGAAATTGTAAATTCTGTCAAGATTTCTATATCGAGACTGTTAGATTTCTATTATTGTTGTTGTTTTTCGATAAATGTTAGGCTTACCTAGTCCCTAAGACTAGGTGCCATCACGATACCCAACGGAGGGAAAATTTGGGTTGTGACAATATGACCCCGATCCAGAAGAAAACCCAGCACTGGACCAAATTTCAAGGTTATCTTGACTTCTAAGTGCTCTCTTCACATTCATCCAACCACCTGAATGGAGAAACCTTATAATTTAACTTAGTCAATGGAGAAACAATGTATGAAAATCCCTCTACTAAGTGGAGGTATTAACCAGCCAAAACCAAGAAGCTCCTGATCTCTGTAGCAGTAGAAGGTCTAGGCCATCTCTAAACTGCCACAATCATCTTCAGGTCTAGCTTGATCCCATCACTAGATACCACTTGACCCAAGAATGCAACCGAGTCCAACTAAAACTCGCACTTGGAGAACTTAACATACAATTTCTTCTCCCTCAAAGTTTGGAGAACAATCCTCAAATGCTTCTTGTGCTCCTCCCTACTACGGGAATACACCAATATATCATCAATGAATAAAATGACAAAAGAATCCAAATAAGGTTGGAACACAATGTTCATCAAATACATGAAGACTCTTAGGGCATTAGTCATGCCAAAATAGATTATCAAAAACTCATAATGTCCATAACGAGTCCTAAAAATAGTGTTAGGAATGTCTGAAACCCTAATATTCAACTAGTCCCCTATCTCCAGTCAATCTTTGAGAACACCCTAGCTCCCTAATATTCTCTTGATGGTAATAGTGTTAAACTGTTGGTAGTCAATACAAACTCTCATAGAACCATCATTCACCTTACCAGACAACACCGGTGCACCCCAAGGTGAAACACTAGGCCTGATGAACCCCTTATCCAGAAGCTCCTGTAACTACTCCTTTAATTCTATCAACTCAGTAGGCGTCATGCAATATGGTTGAATATATATAGGCTGAGTGACTGGTGCCAAATAAATGCAAAAATCAATATCCCTATCGGGTGGCATGCTTGGTAAGTCTGAAGGAAATACATCCAAAAACTCCCTCACTATAGGAATTGACTTAACAGTGGGAGTTCACCACTAACATATCTGACAAAAGTTAAATACGCTAAAAATCCCTTCTAGGAGGGCAACCAATAGAACCTTGACAGCTTACCAGTCGGAGGTAAGTCTCTTAGCTACCTTGTTATGAGGGAAACCCTTGGGATTTGACTTGATTCCTTTGTGTTTAAAGCATTGGGATGATGTAGATACATGGTGGAGAGTGTATATGCGGTTAGCGAGTTTATATCCTGACCGAAGTAGAATTGTAATATTGTATGCTTTTTGATTATGTGCTTATTTAGTTGTGATTTATTTTGCTTATGGGACTACTTTTTCTCTATTATTCATGTTAAAAATCATGCCTAGGTTTATGATTATTTACGAAGGCATGTAAACGTGTCCTTGATATATTGAATTACTTAAATTGTCCATTGTCACATAGAGATTCCATGAGCACATATCCATACGATTTTTTTTGAAGTCCATTTGCACCTTTTATCTGTAATTCTTGAGTATATGCATGTATTTTGAATAAGTATACTTGATTTAAATTGAGGATTTTTGCGTGCAAGGTAAAGCTTGTAGATGAGATACAATTATGGCGCACAGATATGATGATCAGATATTGATTTATGAGTAATGCTATAAAGCTCCTCTTGGCGCTTGGATTTGGATTTGTCTCTTCAGTGTCAGGTGATTATCCATGTTACTTTGGGCCATGTGAGCATGGTCGGTACATAGACCTTGTACTCGATTTTGGTGAAATATGGATTTTGTATCGGGGTACATGGATCTTGTACCGGTTTCAACATGTTTTCCTATTCTTGACTCATTTAGAAGTATTCATTTAACTACTAATTGTTGCATGATATCTTTATATGGTAGTTGGGAGCTCCGCATTGTTATTTGGGCATGCTATCTTTCAATACTTTATTTTGGGCATCGTTATGATTATTTCTTGTACTGGAATATCATGCTTAACAACTGTCGTTTGTAGATATTTTTGATTCTTTCTATTCATGAGATTATTTCTTGTTTCGTTATGAGTTCAATTATATATATATGTGTGTGCGTGTGTGTATGATGTATATATCCAGATGCATCTAACCTCACCATTACCTCTTCGAGGTTAGACTGTATACTTACTGGGTACCGATTATGGTGTAATCATATTGTGTTTCTGAACATATTTTTGTGCATATCCTCAGGTGGGTCCTAGCAGAAATTCTTCAATGAGCTTAGGTGATCGCACGGAAACATAGAGTGAGCTGCACTTCTTGGATCCTTTTTGTAGTTCCCGAGTACCAGTTCTTTTTGTTGTTTCTTGGCTATTTGTATTTCAGATAGCTTTGCTATTTATACAGTCTTATTCTATTTCAGTAGTAGCTTGTGTAGTTTTTCCACCTAGTCTTGGGGGTTGTATTAAATTGGCCTTGTTTAGGCCGTGTTATGACTATATCAAATATTTTTACTATTTTTAGATTATTACTATCTTTATCTATGATATATCACTATTAATTAAATAAAATGGAATTTATTTTGTGGATTGTGAGTTACCTTGCTTAGCAAGTACGGCTAGTTTCTATCACGGTCTCAAAATAGGATTTTGGGTTGTGACTAGTTGGTATCAGAGTCGTAGGTTGTGTAGGTCTCACAAGTCACGAGCAGGTCTAGCAGAGTCTTGTGGATTATTTATCTCCAAGAGGCTACAAGATTTTAGGAAATTTCCATTCTTTCATTCTTTATTGTGCGGCTTTATATATTCGAATTTTGAATCCTTGTCTTTCTATTCTATCACCGATGGTGCGAACACGTTCATTGAGAGTGGTTGTGCAGGAACCAACACCTCAGGCTAGGCCATGAGATGATGTAGTCAAGGTAGAGGCAGGGGGTGAAGCCCGCACAACAGTTAGAGCCCTCGCTAGGGCAGACACTGTGGAGCCACCGATAGCTCCGGTTGAGGAGCAGGTTTTTCATCAAGGTGACCCAGATGGACCAACTAAGGTCATGGAGGTGTTTATGTCTACCTTAGTAATTCAGGATGCTCTTGTTCGATTGGTGATCTTGTGGGGGATTTGGCAAAGATAGGAGTACTTCATATGGCACTGGGTTCTTCTAAGGCTAGGGAGGGACACAGACTCCTCCTACTCACATTGCTGAGTAGGTTGCTAATGTTTATTAGACCTAAGGAGTAGTACTGATTTGGGGACATCCTCTTGTGGTTATTGTTAGGCCAGTAGTACAGGTCGCAATGCCCGAGGACAAGCAGAAGAGGTTTGATCGGTTTAGGAAGATGGGTTCTCCGCATTATGATGGTGATCCTTTGGCAAACACATAAGATTTCATAGATTGTTTTCAGGGGATTTTATGGAATCATGGTTTGGTTGAGTCTAATAGGGAAATTTCATTACTTTTGCAATGGCTCGCCGGTTGTTTTATGTATTTGAGCCATTTCCCCTATTTGATTCTTCATGTATGCTTATTTTTTGTTTGGTGACTTACGGAGATGGTTGGTTTGGTTTCGAGGAAGTTTTAGAGTGAATTGGAACACTTAGTTCCAAGGTTGGAATCGTAAGTTATAAGAGTTGAAAAGGGTTTAACTTTTGTGTAAACGAACTCGGAAAGATGTTTTGATGGTTGTAATAGGTTTGTATGGTAATTTTAGGCTTAGATGTATGGCCGAATTTTGATTTGGAGGTTCCTAAGTTGATTTGGCTCTAATTGTCGAAAATTGGAACTTTGAGGATTTAGAAGGTTCATAGGTTTGACTAGCAGTTGAATTTGATGTTATCAGGTTCATATTGTTTTTGCAGGAGTTAGAATAGTTTGTTATGTCATTTGGGAATTGTGCACAAAATTTGGGGTTATTCCAAGTTTGTTAGACGTGGTTCAGCATGAGTTTTGAAAGTTGGAAATTGATTAGTTCATTAAGCTAGAATTGAGATGTGATTTGTAGTTTTAATGTTACTTTGTACGGTTTGATACCTTGAGTATGTCTGTGTTATATCTTAGGACTAGTTGATATGTTTGGACGGGGTCCCGAAAGGCTCGGGAGTATTTCAGATGGATTTTGATCACTTAAGCTTGGTTGGATTGCTGAAGAACTGTTGGTGTCTAGTGTGCTTCGCGATCACAAAGTAGGTCTCGCAATCATGAAAGCTTATTTTGCGCAGCAGTGTTTTTGTTCTTCACGTTCGTTTATAGATCATTATGTTCGCTTGCAAGGTGTTGTAGCATCTGTTCTTCACATTCAAGGGCAAAGGATCGCGTTCCTGGCGAAGGATCGCATTCGCATAGAAGGAGTGGATGACTGGGACCCGGCTAGGTTTAGACTTCACATTCATGAAATCATGGTTTCGTTAGTCTAGACTGGGGATGCGACTGAATCACTTTTGCGGGTGCCAGATCGCGTCTATGGAATCTTGGTTTGGTTGAGTCTAATAGGGAAATTTCACTAATTTTGTAATGGCTCGCCGGTTGTTTTTTGTATTTGAGCAATTTCCCCTATTTGATTCTTCATGCATGCTTTTTTGTTGTTTGGTGACTTACGGAGATGGTTGGTTTGGTTTCGGGGAAGTTTTATAGTGAATTGGAACACTTAGCTCCAAGGTTGGAACTGAAAGTTATAAGAGTTGAAAAAGGTTTGACTTTTGTGTAAACGACCTCGAAAAGATGTTTTGATGGTTCCAATAGGTTTGTATGGTAATTTTAGGCTTGGATGTATGGCCGAATTTTGATTTGGAGGTTCCTAAGTTTATTTGGCTCTAATTGTCGAAAGTTGGAACTTTGAGGGTTTAGAAGGTTCATAGGTTTGACTAGCAGTTGAATTTGATGTTATCAGGTTCAGATTGTTTTTGCAGGAGTTAGAATAGGTCTTTTATGTCATTTGGGAATTGTGCAAAAAATTTGGGGTTATTCCAAGTTTGTTAGACGTGGTTCGGCATGAGTTTTAAAAGTTGGAAATTGATTAGTTCATTAAGCTAGAATTGAGTTGTGATTTGTAGTTTTAATGTTACTTTATCTAGTTTGATACCTTGAGTATGTCTATGTTATATACTGGTTGATATGTTTGGACGGGGTCCCGAAGGGCTCGGGAGTGTTTCAGATGGATTTCCATCACTTGAGCTTGGTTGGATTGCTGAAGAACTGTTGGTGTCTAGTGTGTTTCGCGATCACAAAGTAGGTCTCGCAATCATAAAAGCTTATTTTGGGCAGCAGTGTTTTTGTTCTTCCCGTTCGTTTATAGATCGTTATGTTAACTTGCAAAGTGTTGTAGCATGTGTTCTTCGCATTCGCGGGCGAAGGATCGCGTTCGTTGGCGGAGGATCGCGTTCGCATAGAAGGAGTGGCTGGCTGGGACTCAGCTAGGTTTAGACTTCACATTCACGAAATCATGGTTTCGTTAGTCTAGACTGGGGATGCGACTGAATCCCTTTTGCGGGTGCCAGATCGCGTCTGCTGAGAGCATTTTTGGGCCAGGGACTGTTTTTGCTTTGCGAATGTGAAGCTTTGATTCTGTCTGCGAATGGTATCACTAAGCAGAGTTATAAGTTGTCTAATTTTAGGACAAAGACCCATTATTTCATATTTTTAGCCCTAGATTTGAAGATGGGTGATTGTTTTAGGGGAATTTTCACACAAAGTAATAGGATAAGTTATTTCTACCCGATTTTAACATTATATCTTGTTTATGCATAGATTATTACACATAAATTATGGGGTTTGAAGGAGAAATTTGGGGATTAATGCTATGATTTTGGAGAGTGAAAAATGGAGATTTGAACCTCGAATCAAAGTCGAAATTGGAGAAAATTTGTATATTTGGACTCGTATTCGAATAGGTAGTTTGGATTTGTGAGTTTGGTTGGGTTCTGGGAAGTAGACCCAGGTTGACGTTTTGGTTGACATTTTGATACTTGATCAATATTGGAGCTTTATTACTTGAAATCAACTCCTATAGCATCATCATTGTGTTGTTTTTGGGTTGATTTGACCCGTTAGAAGGCCGACTCGAAAGGCAAGGGATTTTTGGAGTATTTATTCTTGCACTTTGACGTAAGTAGCTTGCCTAGGCTTAGCTTGAGGGTATTTTACCCGTGGACTACGATATTTGCTACGTGTTGGGGGTGACACACGTACGATGACGAGCGTATACACATGTGTTGTGTTTATTCATGGTATACATTAGGATGTCATGTACCTTATTTTGCTATCATGCTTTAGTGTTACCGTGTTTTCTCTACTTGTATGACTACTTGGGCTATTATTCATTTTAGAAATCATGTCTAGGCTATGTTCTTATCCCTGATAGACATGTTATGGCTATTTTGCTATGTTGCTTTGTTTTCCTTGATTGTAGTCGTACTTTTCAGTCATTATATCATGTTTGCACGTTATTTCATCATTTCCCTTATCTCTTATCTCACTTGTTGTTTGTTTCCTTACTGCATACTGCAGGTTTGAGTGGATTTGTGGTACATTTGGTATAATTGTTATAGTATATTGATTTATGATATTGTAAGATATTGGCATATTGAGATTTGAGCGGATTATTGAATAAACTGGGGTCATAGAGCCGTATTGGTATTAATACTAAAGTGACGTGTATGCCATGCCCCCTTATTGGGCTAAGTGGTATTGATATTGAGATGACGCGTGCGCCTGGCCATTAGGCTGAGTTATGATCGTCAACTTTTGATCAGATCATGCGCTTAGGCTAGGATCCACCCCTTCGGAGTCAGGTGATAACCTATGCTACTTTGGGCCTTGTGAGTGCAAGCACTTAGTAAGTGTTGATTGAGGGGCTTTACGCCTGGCACCCGTACAATCTAGAGATTGTGCTTGCTTGATGATTTAACTATGAAATCATTGATTTTGGTATTGATTCTTGTCATGTTAGCATAGAGACGTATCTTCCTCATGTTAAGTGATACTTTATATCTTGAGCTTGATGACTTGGGTGATTTTATTGGAAATGATGCCTAACTCTTGTTAATGTGAATAAGTTAACTTGTTATTCTTGAGCTGGTTTCCCTTTCTTATTATTATTATGCTATTACTGCTATCATTGGCTATAGAGAGTGAGTAGCGAACCATATCGATCTTGTCACTATCTTTAATTCGAGGTTAGGCTTGCTACTCACTTGTACATAGGGTTGGTTGTACTCATTCTACAGTGTGCACTTTATGTGTAGATCCAGGTTATATTAATAGAGTTGATTGCTAGAGGGTCGTGTCAGCACCTATTGGAGATTTCAAGATAGCTCTACTATTGCGTTTGCATGACTTGGAGTCCCTTCCTTTACTTTTGTTATTACTATTTATGTATATCATACAATATTGTTTCGTTATTCAGATCATTGTATTTTTTCATTTATAAAGCTCAGTACTCATTGACACCTGATTCTAGGATGGTATTTCTGTTGTACCGTTAATTGGCTACATTTATTTATCATATTCCATTTTTGAAACTATTTATTTTTGTTATTGAAGTTTATTTATGTATATTAAATGTTGGCTTGCCTAGCAAGCACTATTAGGCATTGCCACGGCTTTAGTGGGATTTGGGGTCGTGACAAGTTTGTCTCAGAGTACAAGGTTGCTTAGGTCTCACGAGTCATGAGCAGGTGTAGTATAGTCTTGTGGATAGTTACGAACATGTTTGTACTTATCTTCTAGAGGTTATGAGGCTATTAAGAAAAATTATTTTTCTTTCATTATCTATCATGGGTATTTATTTATCCCTACATCTGAGTCATTTCTTTTCCATTCTCTCACACATGGTGAGTACACGATCATCAGCTATAGCTAAGCAGGCATCAGTTCCCCAGGTCAGGGTCGTGAGAGGCTGGGTCGAGGCAGAGGTAGGGGCGGACCACGTGCAACACCTAGAGTCCCTGCTCGAGCGGCTGTTGTAGAGCCACCAGTAGCTCCTCAAGAGGATTAGATCATGACTATGAGGATGAGACTGTGGTACCAGCTCAGGTTCCCTATGACCTATTTATTTCACCAACTATTCAGGATGCTTTGGTCCAAATATGGTTGGGTTGTTCTAGAGTTTGGCTCAAGCTGGTAGAGTTTGGCTCAAGCTGGGGCATTTCCTACTATACCAGCTACTTCCCAAGTAGAGGGGAACGCAGACTTAAGCTTCCCATATTGCAGAGCACGTGACTCATGGTTATCTAACTCATCCAGTGTTACTAGTTAGGGGAGTTCAGCCTACTATTGCCGCTCAAATTTAGAATAGGCCATCGATGTCAGTTACTAAGCTGAAGAGACTGGATATGTTCACCATATTTCATCCTCCTCACTTCAATGGTACATTTTCAGAAGATGCCTAGGGATTTCTTATTGTTGCCAAAAGATTATGGTGCATCTTGGGACTAGTTAAGTGTAATTGGGTTGATTTTACCACCTTCTAGATGCACGGTCCAGCCAAGAGGTGGAGGCATGTTTACGAGATGGGTCGACCAGCAAGATCACCTCCTCTTACATAGGCTCAGTTCTCTAAGGCCGTTTTGGAGCTTTTCGTGCCTCATACTAGAAGAGAGGAGCTGAGGAGGTAGTTTGAGTACCTTTGGCTGGGTTTGATGTCAGTTATAGAGTATTACATGAGGTTTACAGAGCTATCCCCTCATACGACTGTGTTGATAACCCACCGAGGAGGAGACGGTGAGGAGACGGTGAGAAGATTCATTAATATTCTTCACCATTGTATTCGCATTTCTATGGATAGAGAGATGGAAACCGGGACTGCATTTCACCGAGTTATGGAGATAGCGCGGCGTATTTAGCATGCATTAAGACCAAAGAGATTATGCAGGGTAGGGAAAAGAGGTCCTAGAGTTCAAGGGGTGTCAATTGGTGCCTCATCTGGAGGCTGCAGTTAATTTAGGGGAGGTCATTCTTGTATGCCAGCTTATCATTCACCGCCACCCAGTCGAGGAGCTTCTATGCAATCTTCATTCAACACACTTTTAGCACAGAGTTCTTACTGCACTATATTTGTTCATGGTTCATCTGTACCCAGTTCATCTAGTGATATTCTTGTTTACGAGGTTCGACTCAGGCCCAGAAATCATTTCCTATTAGAGATTTCTATAAGTGAGGATAATTGGGGCATGTCAGGAAGTATTGCTAGCATCTTTGCATAGGTCTAGTACAACAGGGAGGTTAGACTATGGTTCCCTCACCAGTTGTTATACCACCTGCTCAACAAGCTTAGGGTGGAGGTCATCTAGAATGTAGTTGTCCTAGAGTGGGAGCTTGGTCTAGTAGAGGTCACGATAGATGCTAATCTTTCCCGGGGAGGAACGAGGCCATGTCTTTCGATGTAGTGATTACATGTGTTGTTTCTATGAGCCATAAAGATGCTTCAGTATTGTTTAATCCCAGTTCCACTTATCCATATGTGTCATCATACTTTGCTTCTTGTCTGGATACGCCTCGTGGTTCTCTTGATACTCATGTGCATGTGTCTACACTCGTTGGTGATTCTATTGTGGTGGATCGAGTATATCAATCATGTGTGGCCACGATTTGTGATTTTGAGATGAGGGTAGACTTTCTATTGTTAGATATGGTTCGATTTTTATGTTATCTTTGGTATGGATTAGTTATCTTCGTACCATGTTATTATCTACTATCACGCTAAACTCTGACATTCGCGATGTCGGGGTAGCCAAGTTTGGAGTGAATGGGTTCTCTTGGTTGCACTCCTAGTAGAGTGGTCCTATTTTATAAGGTTCAACGGATGGTCAAAAAGGGATGTTTAGAATATTTAGCCTTTTTCAGAGATATTAGTGTTGATACTCCTGCTGTTGAGTCAGGTTCATTAGTGAGGGAGTTCTCATATGTGTTTCTAGCAAACTTACCATGCATGCCACCTAATAGGGATATTGATTTTGGCATTGATATGGAGTCAGACACGTAACCTATCTCTATTCCTCTGTATCGTATGGCTCCAGCCGAGTTGAAAGAATTGAAGGAATAGTTGCAGGAGTTGTTGGATAAGGTGTTCATCAGGCCTAGTGTTTCACCTTGGGAGCGATGATGTAGTTTGTTAAGAAGAAAGAAGGTTCTATGAGAATGTGTATTGAGTATCGGTAGTTGAACAAGGTGTTAACTAAGAACAAGTATTCACTTCCACGTATTGATGATTTTCTTGACCAGCTTCAGGGTGACAGGGTGTTCCCGAAGATTGACTTGAGATCGGGGTATCACCAGTTTAAGATTAGGGCATCGAACATCCCTAAGACTGCATTCCAGACTCATTACGGGAATTATGAGTTTTTGGTGATGTAATTTACGTTTACTAATGCCTCGTCAGCTTTCATGCACTTGATGAACAATGTGTTCCAACCTTATTTGGAATCGTTTGTCATTGTGTTCCTGTAGTAGGGAGGAGCATGAGCATCATTTGAGGATCGTGATATAGACATTAAATGAGAAGAAGCTATATGCTAAGTTCTCCAAGTGTTAGGTTTGGTTAGACTCGGTGGAATTTTTGAGTCATGCGATATCTAGTGATGGGATCAAAGTGGACAAAGAAGATTGAGGCAGTTTAGAGTTGTCTCATTCTTTCTACTGCTACAAAGATTAGGAGTTTCTTAGGTTTGGAACATTACTATAATCGCTTCAAAGAGGTAGTTTCATTTATTTTAGCTTCATTGACTAAGTTGACTCAGAAGGGCGCTCTATTGAGGTGGTCGGATGAATGTGATGATATCTTTTAAAAGCTCTAGACAACCTTGACTACAACTCCAGTGTTAGTTTTTCCTTCAGGGTGGGGGTCATATACAGTTTATTGTGATGCTTTATGGGTTGGCATTGGGTATGTGTTGATGCAGGACGGTAGGTTGATTGCATACACGTCGTGGCGGTTGAAGCCCCATTAGAAAAACTATATTGTACATGATTTGGAGTTAGCAGCTATTGCACACGCGCTCAAGAATTGGAGGCATTACCTTTACAGCATATCTTGTTAGGTGTATACAGATCATTGGAGTCTTTAGCATCTATTCAAGCAAAGGATTTGAACTTGAGGCAGTAGAGGCGGTTGGAGCTATTTAAGGACTATGATATATTATTCTTATCATCCGGGGAAGGCCACTATGGCAGCTGACACCTTGAGTAGAAAGGAGGAAAGTATGGGGAGTTTAGCATTTATTCTAGCTAGGGAGAGGCCTTTGACTATAGATGTTGAGGATTTGGCCAACAAGTTCGTGTGATTGGATATATTAGAGCCTATCATGGTTCTTCATTGTGTTGTATCTTAGTTCCTTGGTAGAGCGTATTAAGGCTTGTCAGTAGGATGATCCCCATTTAATTGTCCTTAAAGACACAGTGCAGTGAGGTGGTGCTAAGGAAGTGTCTATTGGTGATGTTGGTGTATTGCAGCTTCAAGGACATATTTTTGTTCCGAATGTGGATGGGTCAAGAGAGTTGATTCTTAAGGAGGCTCACAGTTCATGGTATTCTATTCATCCGGGTGCTTCAAGATGTACTATGATTTGAAGCAACATTATTGGTGGCGGAGGATGAAGAAAGACATGTTTGGATATGCTTCTCGGTGTTTGAATTGTCAGAAGGTCATGTATGAGCATCATCGACCTGGCGGGTAGATTTTAAAGGTTGAGATACCAGAATGGAAGTGGGAGCACATCACTATGGAATTTTTGGTAGGTTTTTTATCGACATAGAGGATATTTGATGTTGTTTAGGTCATTGTGGAAAATCGACCAAGTCTGCACATTTCATTCCAGTCATGAGTTCCTACACTTCGAAGTTGTTGGAAAAGAACAACATTAGGGAGATTCTATACTTTCATGGTGTGATGTGTCTATTATCTCGGATCGAGGAACTCATCTTACTTGTATTTCTAGCAAGCCGTCTAGTGTGGGTTGGGCACGCAGGCTAGTTGAGCACCGCATTTCACTCTCAGATGGATGGGCAGTCCAAGAGGACCATTCATATTTTCGAGGATATATTGAGAGCATGTGTCATAGATTTTGGAGGCAATAGGATAAGTTTCTTTCATTAACAAAGTTTTCATACAACAATAGCTATCGGTCAAGCATCCAGATAGATCTGTATGAGGCCTTATATGGGAAACGATGTCATTCTCTGGTTGGTTTGTTCGAGCTGGGAGAGGCTAGGTTATTAGGCACAAATTTGGTTTGTGATGCTTTGTAGAAGGTGAAATTGATTCAGGAACATCTTCGCACAACATAGTCCAGAGAGAAGAGTGATGTTGATAGGAAGGTTTGGGATGTATCTTTCATGGATGGTGAGAAGGTTCTTCTCCGAGTATCCCTTATGAAGGGGGTGATGATATTTGGGAAGAAGGGCAAGTTGAGCCATCGGTATATTGGTCCAATCGAGGTGGTTGAGAGGTTTGGTGAGGTGTACTACATACTGGCTTTGCCACCCAGCTTATCGGGAGTTCACCCGGTGTTCCATGTTTTCATACTTCGCAAGTATTATGAGGATCCATTGTACGTGTTCAGTTCAATGCAATTGGATGAGAATCTGGCCAATTCGAAGAATATTTCATCAGTAAAGAATAGTGGAGGGGTCAATCGGCCAAGGAGGCAACTTGGGAAATTGAGAGCATATACCTCGAACTTTTTTATATCCCATGTATGACTCTAAACTCGTGGAAGGATGAACGTTGTTTAAGAGGAGTAGAATGTAATGACTCAGAGGGTTTTGTGTATTGAGCCTCATTCTCCTATTTGATGCTTCATTTATGCTTCTTTTTGGTTTGGTGACTTGCGGGGATGGTTTGTTTAGTTTCAAGGAAGTTTTGAAGTGAATTGTAACACTTAGTTCAAAGATTGGAAGCTTAAGTTATAAGAGTTGTCCGAGGTTTGATTTTTGTGAAATGACCTTGAAATGGTGTTTTGATTGTTACAATAGGTTCATATGGTGAGTTTGGACTCCGTCGTATGCCCGGAATTTTATTCGGAGGTTCTTAGATTGATTTGTCTCAAATTGTTGAAAGTTAGAAATTTGAGGACTTGGAAGGTTCATAGATTTGACTGGGAGTTTACTTTGGTTTTATCAGGTTCAGATTGTTTTTCCGGGAGTTAGAATAGGTTGGTTATGTCATTTGGGACTTGTGAGCAAAGTTTGGGCTTATTTCGTTAGACGTGGTTCGGCATGAGTTTTTAAAGTTGGAAGTTGATTAGTTAATTAAGCTAGAATTGAGGTATGATTTGTAGTTTTGATGATACTTTATGTGGTTTGAGACATCAAGTAGGTCTGTGTTATGTTTGGGACTAGTTGGTATATTTGGGCGGGTCCCCTGGGTCTGGGGAGTGCTTCAGATGGATTTTAGGTCATTTAAGTTTGGTTGTATTGCTAAAGAAGTGTTGGTGTCTGGTGTGCTCGCGATCGTAGAGCAGGTTTCGTGATCGTGAAGGCTTATTTTAGGCAGCAATATTTTTTATCTTCATGTTCATGTCTAGGGAATCATGTTCGCAAAGTGGTGGAGTCGGTGGTCTTCGCGTTCGCGTAGGAGGAGTAGCTGGCTAGGAGCCAGTTGGATTTAGCCTTCACATTCGGGAAGACATGATCGCATTTGTGTGGGTTGGGGATGCAACTACATCGTCTTTGCAGGTGGCAGACCGCGTTCGCGAATAGCATGTTTGGGCCACAGGCTGTTTATGCTTTGTGAAAGCATTTTCGTGAATGATATCATTGCGTAGAGTTATAAGTTGTTTAATTTCGGGACTTAGACTCATTATTTCATATTTTGAGCCCTAGACTTGGAGAGGGGCAATTTTTAAAAGGAAATTATTCACACAAGGCAAGAGGGTAAGTGATTTCTACTAGATTTTAATACTATATCTTGTTTATCCAGGGATTATTACACATATATTATGGGGTTGAAGGAGAAATTTGGGGGTTTTGAGTATGATTTTGGAGATTGAAAATTTGAGATTTGAACCCCGAATGGAGTCGGGATTGAGATTTCATAAGTTTAACCGGGGGTTGACTTAGATGATATCGGAATCGATGGTTGTTTCAGAACTTGGGATAGGTTCGTTATGTCATTTAGTAATTGTGTACAAAGTTTTCTTGGAATCTAGATTGGTTAGGCTTGAATTCGATGCTTGGTTGCATGTTGGAAGTTCTTGATATTAAGAGAGTGATTTTGATCGTTGATTCATGGTTTTGATCTTATTTGTGGTGTTTTGAACCCTTGGACAAGTTTGAATGAAATATTTGAATTTGTTGGCATGATTAGAATGGGTCCTAGGTGGCTCGGGTTTGATTCAGGGTGGTTTCGGAAAATATTTCCCTCATTTTTGAATTTCTTTTCTTGTGTACGTAGGCTTCTTCGTGATCGCGGAGAGAGGCTCACGAACGCGGAGTAAAAGAATTAGTAGGAGAAGTGTTACCTTTGCGCTTGCGGGAGTGGGGAGGTATTCACGGAGAGCTGGTGTCCGGTCCTTCACGTTCGCCTTCAGGAGCCGTGTTCGTGGATGTTTGTTGTCGGGTAGGGTGATTGCCTTCACGTTAGCATGTGAGGGACCGCGTTCGTGTAGGCTAAGTTGGGCAGCTATTGCGTTCGCGGTTGGTTCTCCGCATTCATGGAGTGTGGGAAGCAGCTAGGCAATTTTGACCTTCGCTATTGCGATGTAGGTCCTGCTATTGCGATGTAGATCCCGCAATCATGATGAGTGTACCTGGGCAGAATACTTAAGTTGGAATTTTGGGAATTTTACGCACTTTGTCGTATTTTGAGCCCCAAACTTCGAGGGTGGGATATCTTGTAGAACAAATTCATTACATCTTTGGAGGTAAGTAATTTACACTTCGATTTGTCTTTATATCACATTTTTTCATGAATTTCTACACCTAAAAGCTTGAATTTTAAAGTGAAATTTGGGAATTTATGGCAAAACTTTTTGAATGTGAATAATTGAGATTTATAGCCGATTAAGTGCTGGTTTTGGATGAAATATTTAGACTCGTATTTGAACGGGCGCTCTGGATTTGAACGGGTTCATTTTCTATGGCATTGTTTAATGTTAGTGGACTGTATTTAATTAGATTCGATTCGTTTGGAGTTGAATTTTTGAGGATTTGGCATCTCTAATGATTTTTAGCTTACCAGCCGGAGGTAAGGGTCTCTTGGCTAACCTTGTTAAGAAGAAAACCCCTCGGATTTGACTTGATTGTATGCATTTACGATATTGGGGGTGATGTAGGTATATGGTTGAATGCACATATGCACTTACCGAATTTATATCATGACCCAGATATGATTAGAATATTGTATGTATTTTTTTGAATATGTGGTCATTTGAATCATGATTTGTTTGGCTTATGTTACTATGTTTGCTCTCTTCTTCATGTTAGAAATCATACCTAGATCTATGATTATTTACAAAGTCATGGCAACTTATCCTTCATATGTTGAATTGCTTAAATTGTCCATAGTCACATAGAGATTCCATGAGCACATATCTGTATGATTTTTTTAAATTCCGTGTGAACCTTTTATCTATAATTCTTGAGCATATGCATGCATTTCGAATAATACTTATTTTGGACTGAGTTTTTTGGCACGAAAGGTAAATCTTGCGGATGAAATACAGTTATGGAACACATGACATGATGGTTAGATATCAACTTATGATTTATGCTATTAAGCTCCTCTTTGTGGTTGGATTGGGATCTGTCCTCCGGAGTTAGGTGATTACCCATATTAGTACCCTGTAAGCATTTTCGGTACATGAATTTTGTAACGGGTCGATATATGGATTCTGTATCGGATTTTGGTGATACATGGATTGTGTATGAGGGTACATGGATCTTGTACCGGTTTGAGCATGCATCCATATTGACTCATTTAGGAGTATTTGTTTAATATCTAATTATTGCATGATATTTATATGCTAGTTGGGAGGCTCAGACTCCTTTATTTGAGCATGCTATCTTTCAATACTATATATGGGCATTGTTATGATTATATCTTGTACTAGAAAATCATGCTTAACATTGTTCCACTTTTGATATCTTTGGACACATTTTTATTATCATTTATATAATTTGTAAAAATTTTACTCATTTTGGATATACACGCGTAATGTGAGTATCCACGAAGTTGATCCTTAGAGAAAAATGAATATAAAAGATCCATATAATGAACCGCCGATTGATTGCTTGATGAGCTTATATAAATGGATTATAAATCAGTAACATGCATAAACATCACAACTAGAAGAAACAGTAGAGAAAATCTGCAGATTTAGCATGTAACTTTTTTTCTCCTATGTTATATGAAATTGTTAATCTATTTTTTGCTAAATTTGATTAAGCGATACTCTCCATTGTTATTAACCATTTTTCTGCTATGATGAATAGAAAATTAAGTAATTTTCTACTAGACTCTCCACTTAAAGCTTTATTTACAAAGCTCTTATGCGCTTATAGTGTCACGACCCAGAATTCCCACCGTCAGGACCGTAATGGCATCTAACATTTCACTTGCTAGGCAAGCCAACGTTAGAGAATCATTAAGCCAATTCTTAGACATTTCAGTGAATAACAGCAAATGAGCTAAAAATGGTATAAAGAAAATGCGGAATAATATAAAAGCTTTAATATAACCTACAACCCGAATCTGGAGTCACAATTCACGAATTACTACGACTTACTACAAACAGAGTCTGAAAAGAAATACAATGTTTTGAAAGGAAGGAAATAGTAAAATAAAGTGTATAGAAGGGGACTCCAGGGTCTGCGGACTCCAGCAGTTCTACATTGGGTCTCGTATAGAATGAATCCAGCAGCTAACCTCATGGTCAGCTGGGGCCGGGACCAAAATCTGCACAAGAAGTGCAGAGTGTAGTATGAGTAAAACCGATCCTATATACTCGTAAGCGCCGAGCCTAACCTCGATGAAGTAGTGACGAGGCTAAGACGGGTCACTCACACTACAACCTGAACGCAGTATATATAATAAAGGCATAAATGGAAATGCATAATAGAATAAAGCTGTAAATTTCAAGATATAGCTACAATTTCAGGAAATAAGCCAATAGCGTTCAGAGTTTACCAATCCATAAGATCAAAAGAGAATACCGTAAAGTTAACACAACTCATGGAAACATAAACTCATAGGTTGTTGCGGCGGTCAACCCGATCCCACCGTACATCTCATATTCTTCCCTTATTTCCTCACAATGAAATAAACAACAATGAAGATATACAAAAGGTGTTGCAGCACGCAACCCGATCCCACCATATCACAATATCATAATCATAGCTCACCGTACTGTATACAATAATCCAAACTTATTACACATGTTGCAGCGTGCAACCCGTTCCCACCGTACTGTATAGATTAACCTTTATTACAGCTCAACATATCACCTTATTTCACTTGTTGCGGCGTGCAACCCGATCCCACCATACCAATATCAAGTACTCAGTATGCACATTAGATTCACAATTCAAATCACGGAAACCCTTCACATTATTTAAACACCAAACCGAAAGAGATAGGAAACTTGTACACTATGAAAGGTCACATAAATGATACTACATAGCGAGACCAATTCAGAATTTACAACCAAAAGGTACAGAATAACCAGCTTAAGCAAATAGTAGGAGATTATGAAATTATGGAAAGAACTAATATCACGAACAGGAAGAACAATGACTAACAAGTAGCAATTAGGCATGGGAACACAGTTAGATCATGTGACAACTAAGATAGGGAAAGAGACAATATAAGAGAAACAGGAAAACAAGGAAGACATATAATTTGGCGGCGTATAGGTACTCGTCACCTCACCTGTACGCCGCTCACATGACATTCACATAGTAAATAATCCGAGAGTTTCTAATTCCCTCAAGTCAAGGTTAGACACAACACTTACTCGCTCCAAAGACCACTCACTGCTCAATCACTGTCTTGCCTCTCAAACAAGCCTCCGGACCAATAGAATCTAGCAAATTACCAACCAAACAATTCAAATTAAGCCTTAGGAAGTACTTACGATTGCAACAATTCAATTTAGGCCATTTTTGAAAAAAAGTCAACACCCGAGGCGGTTTGGTCCAAACCCAAAATTCGGAACAAAACCCGATTACTCATTCACCCCCGAGCCTGGTTATGTAATTTATTTTGGAATCCAACTTCAAATTGAGGTCTAAATCCCCAATTTACCAAATCCCTAGCTTCTACCCAAAAACACCCAATTCCACCATGAAAACCTTAGATTTTAGGTTGAAACCTTGTGAAATGTAGTGAAAGATTGAAAGAAAATAGGTTAGAATCACTTACCAATGATTTGGGGAAGAAGGAGTCTTGGAAAAATCGCCAATAGGGTTTTAGGTTTTGAAAATTTGAACAATTAACCGAAAATCCCTTACAAGTCAAATATTGTTCAGCTGCAGATGTCGCATTTGCGACTTGGGGTTCGTAAATACGAGCCCTGCAAATGCGAAGTATTCATCGCAAATGCAAGAAACATCACACTTCTTCTATCTTCGCAAATGCAAACTCAGGCTTGATCGCAAATGTGACCCAGTGATTGCAAATGCGAAGTATCCCCCTCCCAGCTCCCATCGCAAATGCGAGACATTGTTCGCAAATCACAAATGTGAACCCAACAGTGGCCGCAAATGGTGATTGATCTTGCAACTGCGAGACCTGAGGCCTGCAACAAAAACTGAAGCACACTAGCAATGTTCTAAGTCCAAATTCACTTATTAGCCTATCTGAAACGCACACGAGCCATCGGGGCTCCAAACCAAACATGCACACAAGTTCTAAAGTATCATACGAACTTGCTCGCTCGATCAAAATACAAAAATAACACTTAAAACTACGAATTGAACACCAAACCAAATGCAATTTTCAAGAAAACTTTGAAACTTCTATTTTCACAACCGGACGTATGAATCACATCAAACCAACTTCGTTTCTCACCAAATTTCACAAACAAGTCATAAATATGGGTATTGGACCTATACTGAGTTCCGAAATCAAAATACGGACCCGTTATCCAAAAAACAAAACTTTGGTTAAACATTTCAAATTCATTAAGCCTTTAACTTTCAAATTTTGAGAAAGTCTGATATCTCGGGCTAGGGACTTCTGAATTCGATTCTGAGCATACGCCCAAGTCTCAAATCACGGTACGGACCCACCGGGACCGTCAAAATAAGAATCCGGGTCTTTTTACTAAAGATGTCGACCGAAGTCAACTCAAATGAAGTTTTTAGGCAAATATTCTTATTTTTCTCAGTTTTAACATAAAAGTTTTTCAGAAAGACGTCTGGACTGCACACGCAAATCGAGAAATTAGGTTTCAAAACATGAGTTGACCTATCGGGGCATCACATTCTCCACCTCTTAAACAACCGTTCGTTCTCGAGCGGACATAGAAAATCATCTGAACTGGTGAAAAGATGGGAATATCAACTCCGCGTGTCCGACTCGAACTCCCAAGTAGCTGCCTCGACGGGCTGACCTCTCCACTACACTCGGACTGAAGGATAACTCTTTGACCTCAACTAACGAACCTTGCGGGCTAGAATAGCCATCAGCTCCTCCTCGTAAATCAAATCCTTGTCCAACTGGACAGAGCTGAAATCTAATACATGCGACGGATCGCTGTGATATTTCTGGAGCATTAACACATGGAACACCGATGAACTGCTGATAACCCTGGTGGCAATGCAAGCCTGTAAGCCACCTCTCCCACTCTCTCCAGAATATCAAAGGGCCCGATATACCTAAGGCTCAACTTGGCCTTCTTTTCGAACCTCATGACACCCTTCATGGGTGATACCCGGAGCAAGAAATCTATGATGCATGCGCGGAGCATATCCTCCAATATCTAAATAGTGCGCTCGGATTTTCCGTCCGTCTGAGAATGAAACGCTATGCTCAACTCAACCCGCGTGCCCAACTCACATTGTACTACCCTGCAGAAGTGCGAGGTAAATCGCGTACCTCGATCAGAGATGATAGACATGGGCACCCCGTGAAGACGGACGATCTCGCGGATGTAAATCTTTGCCAACCGCTCCGAAAAATAGGTAACTGCCGGAAGAATAAAATGTGTTGACTTAGTCAGCCTGTACACAATGATCCAAACTGCGTCGAACTTTCTCTGAGTCTGTGGGAGTCCAACAACGAAATGCATAGTGATACGCTCCCACTTTCACTCAGGAATCTCTATCTTTGGAAGCAAATCACCAGGTCTTTGATGCTCATACTTTACTTGCTGAAAATTTAGACACCGAGATACATAGGCAACTATATCCTTCTTCATCCTCCTCTACCAATAATGTTGCTGCAAGTGATGATACGTCTTGGCGGCGCCCGGATGAATGGAATACCGGGATATGTGGGCCTTCTCAAGAATCAACTCACAAAGTCCATCCACATTAGGTACAAAAACACGGCCCTGCATCCTCAAGACTCTGTCATCTCCAACAGTAACGTTCTTGGCACCATCGTGCCACACTGTGTCCCTAAGGACCAATAAATGAGGGTCTTCATACTTCCACTCTCTGATACACTAAAACAGCGAAGACCGAGCGACTGTACAAGCTAGAACACGGCTGGGATCTGAAATATCCAACCTCACTAACTGGTTGGCCAAAGTCTGAACATATTATGCAAGCGGCCTCTCACCGACTGGAATGAACACAAGGCTGCCCATACCGCTGCCTTTCTACTCAGGGCACCGGCCACCACATTGGCCTTCCCAGGATGATACAAGATGGTGATATCATTGTCCTTCAATAGCTCCAACCAGCTCCTCTGCCTCAAATTAAGATCCTTTTTCTAAAAAAAATACTGAAGGCTCCAATGATCCGTGAAAACCTCACACGCCACGTCGTAAAGATAGTGCCTC
The DNA here is from genome assembly GCA_005239505.1 of Nicotiana paniculata. Taxonomy (NCBI): domain Eukaryota; kingdom Viridiplantae; phylum Streptophyta; class Magnoliopsida; order Solanales; family Solanaceae; genus Nicotiana; species Nicotiana paniculata. The sequence continues at coordinate 10,550 of ML363277.1, read as the reverse complement.
CAAATCTTCAGCGCATGAACAATGGCTGCCAACTCTAAGTCATGGACATGGTAATTCTTCTCGTAAACCTGCAACTGCCCCGACGCATATGCAATCACCCTGCCATCCTACATCAATTCCATATCGAGCGCAACATGGGATGCATTATAATATACCGTATAAGATCCTGAATTTGTGGGCAACCAACACCGGTGTTGTAGTCAAAGATGTTTTGAGCTTCTGAAATCTCGCCTCACACTCATTTGACCATCTGAACGAGGCACCATTCTGGGTCAACCTGGTCAACGGGGCTGCTATAGATGAAAACCCTCCACAAAGCGACGGTAATAGCCCGCCAAACCCAAGAAACTTCTTATCTCCATGGCTGAAGTGGGTCTAGGCCAGTTCTGAACTGCCTCAATCTTCTTAGGATCTACCTGAATGCCCTCTACTGATACAACATGGCCCAATAAGCGACAGAATCCAACCAAAACTCGCACTTCAAAAATTTAGCATATAATTGGCTATCTCTCATAGTCTGAAGCACAATCCTAAGATGATGCTCATGCTCCTCTCAACTGCGTGAGTAGATCATGATATCGTCAATAAACACAATCATAAAGGAGTTCAAATAAGGCTTGAACACTCGGTTCATCAAATCCATAAATGTTGCGGGGGCATTGGTCAACCCAAAGGACATCACTAGAAACTCACAATGCTTGTACCGAGTCTGAAAAGTTATCTTAGGGACATCGGATGCCCTAATCCTCAACTGATGGTAGCCAGATCTCAAATCAATCTTCGAAAACACCTTGGCACCCTGAAGCTGACAAATAAGTTGTCAATCATTGGCAACGGATACTTGTTCTTGATGGTGACTTTGTTCAACTGTCGTCTTGGCGTGACAATCCAATATAGCATGATAAGGTGACAATCAATCCATACCCAAGATAACATCAAAATCAACCATATCGAGAAATAGAAGATCTACACTAATCTCAAGACTCCCAATGGTGACTACACATGAACAATAAATGTGGTCTACCACGATAGCATCCCCCACAGGCATGGACACATACACAGGAGCACTCAAAGAATCACGAGGCACAACAAAATATAAAAAAAAATAGGATGACACATAGAAGTAGATCGCGGATCAAATAGAACTAAAGCATCTTTACTGCAAATTGAAACAGTACCTGTAATAACAGCGGCAGATGACTCAGCCTCAGGCCTGGCTGGAAAAGCATAACATCGATTCTGGGCCCCACCACCCTAAACTACGTCCCTGGGACGGCCTCTAACAGCCTGACCACCAAATCTAACAATTTGGCCTCTACCTCTGGCTGCCTGACCCCTGCCTCTGGCTGGCTTAGAAGATGGTGCAGCAACTGGTGCCAGAACCATGGCACGAGAACTCTGATATTGTGGCGGGACACTTCATAATCTCGGACAGGTCCTCCTGATATGACCATAACCACCACACTTGAAACATCCATCCCGGTACTGTGGCTGTGGAAACTGAGACTGGCCCGAACGGGCCGGATGACCATGGTAATAACTCTGAATAGGATCCGCACTGATAGGAGCTAGTGGTGCACTGTAGGTTGGTTGTCCAGAATGAGGAACATAAGGACCATGACTCCCTGAGGCACTATGGGATGCCTGAAGCGCTGCATGAAATGGCCTTGGAGGATGGATCCTACCAAAAGTACCCCTGCCTCCAGAAATGACGAGGTCTCTTGTCAGACCCCTGACTTCCTTAAGCAAGAACCATATCGACTCGCCTAGCGAATTGGCAGCCATCTGAAAAGAAATATCACTCCCAGTCTCCTTAGCCTTCTGCAATCTGATAGGCTGAGCAAGTATATCAATAAACCTCCTCACCCTCTTTCTCTCAATAGGAAGCAGAAGAAGAGCGTGATGGGTCAAATCAATGAAACGGGTCTCATACTGAGTAACAGTCATATTGCCCTGCTAGAGACGCTCGAACTGACGACGATGCTCCTCTCTCAATGTTCGGAAGAAACTTCTCTAGGATGAGCTAAGAGAACTGGTCCCAAGTAAGAGTAGGCGACCCAGCTGGTCTGGTCAATAAATAATCTCTCCACCATTTCTTGGCGGAACCAATCATCTGAAATGCAGCAAAATCGACCCTATTAGTCTCCACTATACCCATATTCCGTAGAACCTCATGACAACTGTCAAGATACTCCTGGGATACTCTGAAGAAACACCACTAAAGTGAACTAGAGAGAGCTTGGTAAACCTGTCCAACCTCCATAAAGCCTCAGAAGACATAGCTGGCCCATCACCAGTCTGTGCCGCAACAACTGGCTGAACTACTCCGACTGGATGAGTTGTTGGAGTCTGATACTGGGGAGCCATCTGCTCCGGAGTGTGAATAGCAGGAGTCTGGGCTCCTCCTCCAGCCTAAGAAATGGCTGATGCCATGGGAAATGCACCAGCCTGGGCCACACTCTCCATCAGGCCCACCAAACGGATCAAAGCATCTTAAAGCACTAGGGTGGCAATGAACCCCTCCGGAATCTGAGCTGGTCCGGCATGAACAATCAAGGCTCGAAGATCCTCGTCAAACTCTACCTGAGGCTCCGCTACTGAGGCTGCTGCTCGAAATCTGGGCTGAGCCTTGCCCTTGCCACGGCCTCGACCTCTGCCCCTCGTATGCACAGTAGATTAACAGTTCAAATCACGGAAATCCTTCGCAATACTAAACACCAAACCAAAAGATATAGGAAAGTTGTACACTATGAAAGCCCACATAAATGATACTACACAGCGAGACCAATTCGGAATTTACAACCAAAAGGTACGGAATAACCAGCTTAAGCAAATAGTAGGAGATTATGAAATTATGGAATGAACTAATATCACGAACATAAAGAACAATGACTAACAAGTAGCAATTATACATGGGAACACAGTTAGATCATGTAACAACTAAGACATGGAAAGAGATAATATAAGAGAGACGGGAAAACAGGGAAGACAGATAATTTGGCGGTGCATAGGTACTCGTCACCTCACCTATACGCCACTCACATGACATTCACATAGCAAATAATCTGAGAGTTCTTAATTCCCTCAAGTCAAGGTTGGGCACAACACCTACCCCGCTCTAAAGTCACTCACTGCTCAATCACAACTTTGCCTCTCAAATAAGACTCCGGACCAATAGATACTAGCAAATTACCAACCAAACGATTCAAATTAAACCTTAGGAACTACACACGATTGCAAGAATTCAATTTAGGCCATTTTGAAAAAAAGTCAACACCCCGGCCCGCTTAGTCCAAACCCGAAATTCAGACCAAAACCTGATTACTCATTCACCCACGATCCTGGCTATGTAATTTGGTTTGGAATCCGACCTCAGTTTGAGGTCTAAATCTCCAATTTACAAAATCTCTCGTTTCTACCCAAAAACCCCCAATTCCACCATGAACCTTATATTTTAGGTTGAAAACTTGTGAAATGTACTGAAAGATTGAAAGAAAATAGGTTAGAATCACTTACTAATGATTTGGGGAAGAGGGAGTCTTGGAAAAATCGCCTCTAAGGTTTTAGATTTTGAAAATTTGAACAATGAACCAAAAATTCCGTCTAAGTCATATTTTGTTCAGCTGCAGATGTCGCATTTGCGACCTGGGGTTCGCAAATACAAGGCCCGCAAATGCGAAGTATTCATCGCAAATGTGAGAAACATCACACTTCTTCTATCTTCGCAAATGCGAAGAATAGTTCGCAAATGCGAACTCATGCTTGATCACAAATGCTACCCAGTGATCGCAAATGCGAAGAATCCCCCCCCCCCCAGCTCCAATCGCAAATGCGAGATATTGTTCGCAAATGCGAACTCTAGCCTCCCCAACCACTCTTTGCAAATGTGATGAGTAGATCACAAATGTGAACCCAACACTGGTCGCAAATGCGATGATTGATCTCGCAATTGTGAGACCTGCAACAAAAATTGAAGCACACCAGCAATGTTCTAAGTCCAAATTCATTTCGTAGCCTATCTGAAACGCGCCCGAGCCCTCGGGGCTCCAAACAAAATATGCACACAAGTCCTAAAATATCATACGAACTTGCTCGCTCAATCAAAACACCAAAATAACACCTAAAACTACGAATTGAACACCAAACCAAATGAAATTTTCAAGAAAACTTTGAAACTTCTATTTTCACAACCGGACGTCCGAATTACGTCAAACCAACTTCGTTTCTCACTAAATTTCACAGACAAGTCATAAATATGGTATTCGACCTATACTGAGTTCCAAAATCGAAATACGGACCCCTTATCCAAAAAAATAAACTTTGGTCAAACATTTCAAATTCATTAAGCCTTTAACTTTCAATTTTGACAAAGTCCGATATCTCGGGCTAGGGACTTCCGAATTCGATTCGGTGCATACGCCCAAGTCCCAAATCACGATACGGACCTACCGGGACCGTCAAAATACGAATCCGGGTCTGTTTACTAAAAATATTGATCGAAGTCAACTTAAATAAAATTTTGAAGCAAAAATTCATGTTTTTCTCGGCTTTTAACATATAAGCTTTCCGGAAAGACGCCCGGACTCCGCAGACAAATTGAGGAAGAATAAAACATGATTTTTAAGGCTTCGAATCACAAAATTAGGTTTCAAAACATGAGATGACCTATTGGGTCATCACATATAGACCAATGTTTAATAAATTCCATGTTTAGCATCTCATTCGCTACTTCTATGTTACAATGTGCCTGAGTTTGCCTCAGCGTTTTCTTTCTATGATCGGCTGCGCAGAATTGTGTTTTAATCCAATAGATGACATGCTTAAAGTATATTTTGCGTAAGACATCATGATTAAGGTTCATTCTCTTGGAGTTTCTATTTATGGAGTTCTTTTAAATTTATTTATGTGAGACATGTGTTTACTGCTTGGTTTTTGTTATTACTATTAGTTCAATTCTCTTTTACTAATCACAAGGCAATGACAAAAGGCCTCAGCCGTCCATTTGTGTTTGTAGGTAATTTTCTATTCCTTTTCAAAGAAACGATTGATTCATCTCCTAATTTGGGAAGTGTTGGTCATAACTTTTCATGATTTTCAATCAGATGTTTTCAAGAGATGCTTTCTTCGAAATTAAAAGCTCACCGTTTCATTGGGACTTTAAGAAGCTACACATCCATTTGCGTATTTTTGAGTAGGGAAATAGAAAAGGAGAGTAGGATAATTAGAACATTTTGGTAGGACGCTTATAAAACCTTTAATGAGATTTAATGTAAAGAATATACCACATAACATATTTCCTTTTGTTTAAAAGATTATAGAGCTATGTTTTAATAAGACGATGCAAGAATTTTGATTTAGGAGCCTTGCTAGCAATTGTACTAATTGAAATTAGTTATTTTTAATCATACATACTCTCAGTATTTTTTAACGAAATCTTTAATATATTTCATTTATTTATAACAAGTCCTTTTTTGGAGAATAGGAAGCATAGCGAATGAGTTTTTCTAACTGTTATGTTTTATTATTTTGTATGGGTATCAAATTTTTTATTTTCTATTAAGGCTTAATTTTGTGTTACAATCGTTTTAACAGGTTACTTCGCTTGTTGCATCACAAAAGAAATAATAATTATACACCTAAGAATTGATTCTTTTTCAAAATAAAAAAAATTAAGATAGTGATACATGTATCAGTTGATATTGCTCGCTTTTCAAATCATACCACAATAAATTGTGAAAATTAGATAGGAAAAATTATTTGCACTACTTATATGGGTGAGAACGCACGTATGCATAAACTAGTGATAACATTAGAAGAGAGGATTTATTTCTTCGTTTCAGAGTGTATCGAATAGGTTCATCAATGAACCTATTTATAAAAATATTTCTTTGTTACTCTACCAATCTAAAACCTGTTATGAATACGTAACCAATCTAAAACATGTTATGAATAGTAACCAATGCAAAACCTGATGGAAGACATCCATCTTAATCCACTTGAAGGATTTATAACAAAACTAGCTCTTTAAAACCAACTAATATTGTCCAGATATCATAGAGACAGTACTCTAATTTTGGTATATAGAAATTAAACCCCAATGATTAAAAAAAAAATTTGTGCCCCGGGTTGTCACCCGTTACGGGATTGTGGTGCAAATTCGCTTCTAAAAATTGATACTTGAAATTTAACTATTGTTATTGTGCTCCCAATATTCACATAGTACAACGTCTCCTTCTCGCGGATAATTTTCTCTTATAAATCGGAGCCACCTTGAATAAATCGTCTCTGTTTACTGCTTGCTAGTACAACGGCTCCTTCTCGCGGATAATTCTCTCTTATAAATCGGAGCCACCTTGACTAAACCGTCTCTTTTCCCTGCTTGCTAAGGTAATATTTCACTCTTTACCCTTCTATCATAGCGTAGTCAGAAACTCAGAATAGTTGTGTAGGCGCGCCAAACAGACGGCTATGAGGGGTCAAGACCGACAATGTAAAAAACAAATAAATTATCTGTTACGATCCATAGTTTTAATACGGATAAAAAATGGGTTAATCATCGGATAATATGGATTCATACTATTCATGACTTCTTGAATATGATCGCTTTTGGGAGAATTTCTAGTCTCCTAAACTTGAGAAACCCCCACTTTGAGGCTACACAAATGCAAAAATTAAACTCATTGGTTATCCATTGCTTATCAATTTTCTAAGTGGATTGTGATGACCCGAAAGGTCATCTTATGTGCTAGAACCAAATTCTGTGCTTTTAAGCTTTAAACACCTCATTTTTCCATCATCGATTTGCGTGCGCAGTCCGAGCGTGTTTCCGGAAAGCTATTATGTTAAAAATTGAGAAAAATAAGAATTTTTGCCTAAAAACTTTATTTAAGATGTCTTCGGCCAAAACTTTTAGTAAACGGGCCCGGATTCGTATTTTGACGGTCCTGGTGAGTCCGTACCGTGATTTGGGACTTGGGCGTGTGCCCGAAATCGAATTCGGAAGTCCCTAGCTCGAGATATTGGACTTTGTCGAAATTTGAAAGTTAAAGGCTTAATGAATTTGATATGTTTGACCAAACCTTGACTTTTTGGATAACGGGTACGTATGTTAGTTCCGGAACCCGGTATAGGTCCAACACCATATTTATAACTTGTTTATGAAATTTGATGAAAAACGGAGTTGGTTTGACGTGATTCGGACATCCGGTTGTAAACATAGAAGTTTCAAAGTTTTCTTGAAAATTCTATTTGATTTGGTGTTTAATTCATAGTTCTAGGTATTATTTTGGCGATTTGATCGCGCGAGCGAGTTTAGATGATGTTCTTATAATTATGTGCATAGTTGGCTTGGAGCCCCGATGGCTCGGTTGAATTTTGGATAGGCTACGGAGTGAATTGAACGACGAAAATCATAGATGGTGCATTAGACCTGCAGATTTTGCATTTGTGAGATCTGGCTCGAAAATACGAGTCTCGCATTTGTGAAGAGACTATTGCATTTGCGAGCAGTGGGCTGGGGGTGTACCTTCGCATTTGTCAAGTTTTGGTCGCATTTGCGATTCTCACTTGTCCGCATTTGCGAACACTGGTTCACATTTGCGAAGGCAACAAAAATATGGGAGTTTTGCATTTGCGAAGCTTTTCTCGCATTTGCGTGCTTCACAAAATGCGAAGCCCTGGTCGCAACATCTGCAGCTGAACAAAATATAACTTAGACGGGATTTATGATTCATTCTCCAAATTTTCAAACCTAGAAGCACAAAAGGCGATTTGTCAAAGAATTTTTCTCCCCAAATCATTGGTAAGTGATTATAAACTATTTTCTTTCCATCATTCACTACTTTGCCTAAGATTTCAACCTAAAATCTAAAATTTTCATGGTGGAATTGGGGATTTTTGGATAGAGATTAGAGATTTGGTAAATTGGGGATTTAGACCTCAAATTGAGGTCGAATTTCAAAACAAATCACATAGCCGGGCTTGGGGTGAATAGGTATTCGAGTTTTAGTCCGAATTTCTAGTTTGGACCAAGCAAACCCAGGTGTTGACTTTTATTGACTTTTTAACTAATGATCTAAATTGAATTATTTACAATCGTGGGTATTTTAAGGCTTGTGTGAAAGGAAAAATCGTGGTTGAGCTTTGATTTTGGTCGTTGGAGCGAGGTAAGTGTCGTGATTAACCTTGACTTAAGGGAATAAGACTTATTTATCTATTTTCTACATGCTTAGATGCTGGGTACAACGTATATGTGAGGTGATGAGTACTTATGCGTTGTTGTCGGGTTAAAGCATGCGGGCGGTTGGTTTTTATAATTATTGTCTTCTTCGATCATGTTATCCATGTTAGACTAGTATTGTTAAATTGATTGTCCTTACAATTTTTACGGATCTTTGGTGATAATTGAATATTGATTTAAAAGTTAAGGTTGGTATTGAGGAACCAAATATTGAAGTAAGGCTTGTTCTTGTTATTTTTATCTCTCTGTTGTTATTTGTTCATTGCTTTATGGTAAGGGAGAGTGCTAATGCACGAAGGGTGATGTCGTGCCGTTTATATTGGTTTATATGGCGAGGATTAGAGTAAAAGAATGTGTGCCATATTGTGAGAGTAAAAGTACGAAGGGTGATGCCGTGTCATGTTATGAGAGATAATGCACAAAGGGTGATACCGTGCCGTTTCTATTGATTTATATGGTGAAGTTGAGCATAAAGGCACAAAAAGTGATGCCGTGAATTTTCTTTTACTGTGTTTACTTGTTCTTATTGGTTCAAGGTATATTGGTTGTTCAAGTTATCATTACTGTCGTGATTCTCTATCTTGTATTCCCCTCAGTATGTCCCCCTCCCTATATTACTTGTCTAGCTTTTACTTGCCGTTATTTTTGTGTATATGTTGTTATCTACACAGGTTATTTGGTAGGAGTCTTGCCTTAGCTTCATCACTACTTCATCGAGGTTACGCTCGACAGTTACAAGTACATGGGGTCAGTTGTACTCATACTACACTCTGCACTTCTTGTGCATATTTTGGTACCGGCCCTAGCTGATTGAGAGGTTAGTTGTTGGATTTGCCATCAGGAGACCCAAGTAGATCTGTTGGCGTCTGCAGACCCTGGAGTCTCTTCCTAGTTTTATCATTTACTATGTCTTTACTTCAGAACATTATATTTCCTTTTCAGACTCTATTTATAGTAAATCATAGTAGCTCGTGAGTTGTGACTCCATATTCGAAATGTATCACATATTACGGGTTTATATTATTCCGCAAAGCTGTTTTAGTTTCTGTTTTAGCTTAATTGTTCTTATTATTGAAAATGGCTAAAGTTGGCATTAAGAACCCTCTAACAATGGCTTTCCTAGTAAGTGAAATGTTAGGCGCCATCACGATCCTGGCGGTGAGAATTTCGGGTCATGACAAGTTGGTATCAGAGCACTAGGTTGCCTAGGTCACACAATTCACGAGAGAGCTTTGTAAAGTCTGGTGGGATCGGTATAGAGACGTCTGTACTTATCTCCCTGAGGTTATGAAGTCTAGAAAAAAAATTCACTTTTACTCTTCTCTGTCGTGCGATTTTGTTCTCTCAATGCTAACTAAACTCTTCTACTCTTATTCTCTTACATATGGTGAGAACACGTACCGCATCTTTAGCTAAGCAACAGCTAGAGCCTCCAGTGTCAGCTCGTACGAGGGGCAGTGGTCGAGGCCGAGGCCGTGCCAGAGGCCGAGGCAGGAGCAGGGCTCATCCCAAAGCCCGAGCAGCAGCCCCAACAGTGGAGCCTCAGGTAGAGTTTGAAGAGGAGATCCAACCCAGATTGTTCTTGTCGGGCCAGCTCAGGTTCCGGAGGGGTTCATTTCCACCCTAGTGCTTCAGGATGCTTTGGTCCGTTTGGTGGGCCTTGATGCGAGATTAAATTGCATAGTTTAACATGTGATATACCTTACATTTAAGGTGCTTCAATGATAATACTACACTTTTTATGTGCTTAATAGAGTTTATTTTATGTGTAGGTGAATTGAAGATGGAAACGGAGCTAAAGGGATGCAAATACGTCGAAAATATGCAAAAGGAGACACCCGGGCGATAGCCGGGCGTTGTCCCCATAAAGCCTGACCCTACCTGGCGTTAGGGGGGCGTTTACCCCATAAGGCCAGGCAGCCCCTGGCGTTAGGGNCCCCCTAAAGCCTGACCCTACCTGGCGTTAGGGGGGCGTTTACCCCATAAGGCCAGGCAGCCCCTGGCGTTAGGGAGGCATTAGGGCCCAAACGCCACGCCTGCCCTGGCCTTAGGGGTGCGTTAGAGCCCAAACGCCCGGGGTTCCCAGTTCGGCCAAATCCGAGTTTTGACGAGTTTAAGTGTTTCCCGGTTGAAATAGAAGTCTCCTACATGGTTAGGGTTCACCCTAAACATATAAATAGACACCAAACAACACAACTTAAAAGACGACGGAGGATATTCAAAGAGGAGAGAAGAGACGAACGGCAAAACATCAATTTGTACAGATTTTCTTCTTTACTTTGTAGTTTAATTATGCAAGTTATTTTAGATT